>CDFF01071596.1:2569-33887 GCA_000826265.1 Acanthamoeba culbertsoni
TTTTTTGGTAATGTAAGGAATATTAATATCAAAATGAACTAACAATTTCTTAACAGTTTACAATGGATATCAGCATGATGAGTGTTCTTGATCACATTGATAAAGGGAAAAAAAAAACCAAACCGGCTAAAAAGTCGGGCTGTCCGCTGGTGGAGAACTCAATGCCCCTTTGGTTGAGCATCTGCAGCATGTGGTCGGTCATGGTGAGGCCGCCCACCGCCAACGGACGCCCGCTCACGAAATGCACCAAGTGGCCTGTCCTCCACGGCCCCCTCCCATATGAGATGCGCCATCAACACATGGGTCCGAGCGAGTGCACGGTCGGGTGGTTGAATGTTGGAAAGGAGGGGCGCATTGGCGCGAAGAATCGAGGAAGGGAGGGCGGGAAAAGGAGAGACAGAGAGGAAAGGTAGGGACCTTGATAAACGGCGTTGATGCGAGTAGAGCTCAGTCCGATGTCGACCACGACGCCCGTCTCCTTCGCAGCTGCCATCATCGCAAGGCATGACTGTGCGTTGTCCGCAACGCATGCAACACCATCAGTCATCCCATTAAACCACGCCCACACAGTCTATGGGGTGCGTTGGTGCCTGGCTGGCGGCGTAATAGGCCGGCACGTTGAAGCTCTCGAACATGATCTGCGTAGCCCTCTCCCTGTTGACCTTCGGCGTGAGCGGCATCTCGGTCAGCAGCACCGGACGCTCCTCGGGCGCAACCCTCAGCTTGTTGTAGAACATCTCGTGCCACAGCGCTTCGATGTTATCCCAGTTGGTCACCACTCCCCCTTCGACCTTCGAGACAGAAATGAAAAGAGTTATCCGTAAGAAGTAAGAGAACCAACGAAGTTGAGTGTGGTACTGGGATAAAGCGGCAACCCCAGCGTACGATGGTGGTGGGAAAGACAACGCGAGGGTGGTGCTCGCCGGCAAAGCCTGTGTGACAAGCCACAAAGACAACAAAAATGAGTCCCTTGCTCCACTTTTCCCATGCAACTAGGGGATGCAAACAGACGGGGGAGAGTGCCAACCGGCGCGGGTGGAGTGACTTCCTAAGTCGACCACTACGGCTGGGGACGCCATGCTACTGTCAAGGTCAGCGACCGGCACCCGGACTTACTGTATGCGCGAGGAGTGGCATCAAGCAGCAAAGATGTGGATAACATTGAGCGTGGGTGGCCTGGCACCTTGAGCGTGAAACAAATAAAAAAACCTTTAAAGTTAATGCTCTCATTATTTCCCTCGCCAAAGAGGATTGGATGCCGGATTTCCGTCCAGCTGCACAAGAACTTTTTCATGGACGGGAAGGTAGGGATCAAGTATTCTGTTTTCACGCAGCCGGTAGTCACAAACCGAATCAGCAGCACGGGTGGAAGAGCGAGAGCAGGGCTTGGTGGACTTCCACTTGGACGGCTGTCGGTGGGAGTATCTCTCCGTCGACGCCCATCTTACCAGTCTTTCGCTTGCTTCCCTTCTTCGACTTAAGCGGAGCGAGCGGTTCGATCTTCAACGCCTTGACCTTAATGTACTCCACGCCTAATTGGGCAACAATAAGTTTCTTGGTCAGCAGCTGCTACTTCGTCCCTCTTGCGCTACATTTTAGTTGGCGTGGCATACCCTCAATATTGAGGTGCGACCCATCGCCCTTCTCGTTCTCGAGCAGGACCTTGGTGAGATTGGCGCGAGAGGCAGACCGCATAAAGCATACATCCAAGCACCCATCTAACCCCGCACGTAAATGCACGCCAAAAGAGGAATGAGCGATTCGCGCGGCTGAGCGCTTCATCCTATGGCGGTGGGCAAGACGGCGGCACCTGATAGATGAGCGTAGGGGGTAAGGAACGTGTCGGTCGATATGCCGCGCACATTGGACGCGACGAAGAGAGAGAAGGTGTCCTCGATCACCTTCCAATCCACCTTCCTCGCCCTACGCCCGATGTACCGCAGCGCCGGCCCAACGTCCTCGTCATCATCAGATGCGCTCGCATGCTCGTCATCGAGGTCTTTGCTCGTGCCTTCTCCGTCGCTTCTCCTCAGAGCGCCCAAAGCCTGTCCGGCAGCCTGCGAAACGGAACGTTCTTCGTCGATATCCGACTCGTCGCTGGAGATGAGAGCTTCTTCGATGGCTGCAGCGGCGCCGAGCCCCGGGGCGGTCCCCCGCGAAGGGTCATCCTCGGCGCACGTCGGGCAATGGAGCTGC
The DNA here is from genome assembly GCA_000826265.1 of Acanthamoeba culbertsoni. NCBI lineage: Eukaryota > Discosea > Longamoebia > Acanthamoebidae > Acanthamoeba > Acanthamoeba culbertsoni. The sequence continues at coordinate 4,766 of CDFF01071596.1, forward strand.
ACGCAAGGCTGCGGTACGAAGTGGGACAGGACGAAGGAGATGCGGGCGTGGTAGGCCGAGTGGGCGATCAGCTTCTCGATGGCGGTGACGGTGAAGCGGGCCTTGCCCATCCACCGGAACACTTCGCTGTCGAAGTCGACGTCCGAGATGAAGCCCCACGCCACGTCCAGAAATCCGAACCTGTTGAGGCCAACCACCACTCGCGCATCAACACTGGTGAACACGCAGAGAAGACGGGGCATGGAACGGTTAATAACTCACCGCTTCTGCTGTCCCTCTTGCAACACCGAAAAGACGTCCAACGGCCGCGTCTTCCCTGATTAGTTTAAACCCAACAAAATAATATTCAAAAAAATAATCCATAATAAAAAAAAGAAATGAGCGAAGCTCATCTTTTTAAAGAAAGAAAGAAAGGGGCATCAAGAGCGAACCCTTGACGATGGCAAAGGCGGCCAGGGTGGGGGTATGGCAGCTGATCGACGCGGCAAGGCCGTTGCCCGAGCCTCCGGGGATGATGCCCACGGGCACCTTCACGGCCTCCCGCCAGTCAGGCCGTCGGATGAACGCGTTGATCACTGCGCAACCGATGAGGGTGAGTGCTTGCGCGCGCAGGGATGGACTGGAGAAGGGGAGGAGGAGGAGGAGGAGGAGGAGGAGAGGTGGAGGCGAAAAGAGGCCTGAATGTGTGAGACCTTCGTGCAATAGCCCGTCTCCGCTGATGGTCACTATGCCGTCGTACTTGCTGACGTCCATGGACGAGGCCACCTCGCCGGCGTGTCCGGCATGCTTGGTCTCTGTCACCGCGATGCGCCATGTTATGCCACGCCATCGATGGCGCGATACATTCGGTGAGGGGACGGCGACGAGGATGGCGACGTGAGCGTACCCACGAGGTGGAGGGTGATGTTGGCGATGAGGAACATGGGCCGCACCTGCGCCCACATCTTCTTGGCCGCCCCCGTCCCGCCGAAGGGGTTGACAAACACCAGGAGGCGCCGCGGCTTGATGCCGTTGAGGGAGGCGCGGACCTCCTCGGCGTCGTCCTCGCCATCCGCCGCGGTCAATTTGCCTACATCGGCGGCGGGGGCGGCGGAGGGGGCGAAGAAGGGCTGTCCGAGGACGGTGCGCAGGGAGGCCATCCATGTGACCAGAAGCTCCTCGCTCGGGCAGACAAACTCGTATGTTTTGAGGTGCCGATCGTTGTTGGGTCCCGGCGCCTGGTGTTCATTTAGAAATTATATATTTCGATACATGGATATATGGGTGTGTTAATATTATATTTATTTGTTGATTTTTTTGCTTTAGTTCAGTGCAATTCGGTTGCGTTTATAATGTATATATATATTTACACTATTTATTAAGGATTTACTGTGGCGCACTTGATGGGAATTCTTGAGGGGATAAGCGTGGAGGACGAAGCCGTTCTTCCGCCGCGAGCGGCTTACGCCTATGATTTCGGCGTAGGGCAGCTGCTGGTAGACATCGCCTGTTGTTGAATTGTCAGGTTTGTATCTTAGCTGTTTCAAGTGGCGTAGTTATCAATAAATAGTGTGGATTGACACCTTTAATGGCCCAGCATATCGTGTCGGGAAGGAGTTGTACGAAGTGTTGCTTGCTATCGTGGATAAGGAGACCCGCAAGAGGTCCCGATGTGCGAACTTAATGCAAGTAACCAATATTTCCAAGCAGATACAGTTACGACAGATCAAATATGTGTATATGGAAATATATATATATACAGAAATAAATAAAAATAAAAATAAAGGGGAGGAGTACCCAAAGGGGAGGAGGAGGGTGCGTGGTGAAGGTGTGAAGGTGGAGGAGGAATGAACGGCTGTCGAGGATCGATGGAAAGATAGAGAACATCTCCACTCTCAATTTCATCTATTCCCTCCACCTCGGCACCTGTGCTCAACCAAACTCGGGCAATGCTCAACGTCGACGAGGCTGAATGGTGACCCCTGTCGGGATCACCCCCCTCAGATGTGCGTACTTGTTGTTCGTGAGAGGCTTTTTCTTGTGAAGCACTAAGAAACAGTTTGCGCAGACACGTGGCCTTGAAATCGTCCCACGTTGCGTCGCTCCTCAGTGTCACCACTTTGCCTCCGCTGTTGGTGAAGTTTCCGTTGGGGAATATGGAGAAGCGCAGCTTGCGCACGAGCAGGGGTGACAAAGGACTGCCCATGCCCACTGGCGACTCCATTTATGAGCTCTTCCAACTAGCGGTCCTCTTGTGGTTGTTCCTTCCTCTCCTTCTTTTGTTGGCCGCTTCGGGACGAAATTCTTTTAAAAGAAAACACCAGGAGAGAACATACGAGAAGATCGCGTTTTATTAATTACTGCTGTTGTTTGCCACACACAAGTCCCTCAAAGACGAGAAGAAAGGAAGCAATGAAGCGATTCTCGAGGCAAACGAATCCCCTTTCCACCTTAAGGGACTTAGCAAGCACACCCAAAAGACAAAAAAAACCATGGTCGCAGCTAGCTAGTGTCGACTTAGTCGGCCCTGTCAGCGGCATCGCCGGCGTCCGCAGGAGGGGGCGAAGCAGAACGTCTGGGACTGGGGCTGCGGGAGGCGCTCGTCCTCCTGCGCTTGGGCGAAGGGCTGCGGCGGGGCGAAGGGCTTCCACGGGGAGAGGGCGACCGGGAGCCGGCCCTGCCGCGGGGCGAGGGGCTGCGTGAGAGCTTCCTCTTCTCCACGGGACTGCGCGGAGACGGGCTGCGCCTGGGCGAGGGGGACGGGCGATCTCTATGAGGAGACGGGCTGCGCCTGGGCGAAGGCGACCGGCGGTCCCTGCGCGGCGACGGGCTGTAGCGCCTCCTGGGCGAGGGACTACGGCTGTAGCGCCTCCTAGGAGAGGGACTGTAGCGTCTTCGAGGAGAGGGACTGCGGCTGTAGCCACGACCGCGGGGAGGAGAGCGACCACGAGGAGGAGAACGACCACGATAACCGCCACCAGAGCGAGTGCAATCTCGGGCCCAGTGACCCTCCTCGCCGCAGCGGAAGCATACGTCGCCTGTTGTGACAAAAGAAGTCAGAGGCCACGTCCACAAATCTAAAAAGGAGGGTCTGCAACGTACTGCGACCTCCGGGACCACCAGATCTCCTCTCACCTCTGGCCCACTCAACAGCAATACGCTTGCCGAGCAGGTAAGCCCCATCCTGCAGATTGGTTGGTATGAGTCAAATTAAGCAAGGTTTGATTTTTTTTTTTTTTTTTTAAATGTTTGTTGTTGCCGTACCAAATCGCGCAATGCATCTTCGGCATCGCGACGATCCTCAAACTCTACGAATCCGAAGCCCACCTTAGTGTCACAACGAATGATGCGGCCATATTTGTAGAACATATCCTCGAGATCGCGCGGTCGCGCATCGAGAGGCAGACGTCCTGCACAGTGTCCGGACAAAGGCATGTTAGCGGTTGCGCAGCGCTTCAAAGTGCAAACCGCGCGCATAGATCACCGGGCAGCACAGGCGGCCAGCCAGATGAGATGGGCCTACTGCGACGGGTGGATGGGCCGCGGCGGCTGCTCAGGTCGCAGGGCCAGGTTTCACTCTTCAAATTATTTGCAGCCCACGAAAATAAATGTAAACCAAAAGCTTGAAAAATTTGATGTCATAGATATTGAATGTGGACACTACTGTGAAATTCGTTTGGCAGCGCACTGGTAGCAGTGGAGCAAAAATTTGAATACATAAAGATGGTGTTGATGTGTACCAATGAACAGAGCCATGGTGTTGATGCAGCGGGTGTGTGTTTTGCGGGTAAACGCAGACAGAAAGAGACTGTGGGAGAAAAATTCGGGAATTTTATTGTTGCATTAATCGTGCAAAGATTGTGCAGGTACATTGATGTGCACTGGAAAATGGTGGAAAACCTTTGAGCACCTCAAAAAAAAAAAAAAAGCCGCGCGTGTGATGGGGACGAGATTGGTTGTGGTTCCCGCTGCCACGGAGGACGTGTGGTCGGGAAAGTGCCGACTAAGCATCGGCACCATGCGCTCCTTGGATCTTTTATTGGGTGCGCCGCTTCTTCTTCGCACTCCCACTAAGGTAAGGTTTTGCACAACCCCCGAAAAGGCCTAAGGTTATGCTGCTCAACCCTCACGGGCAGGAATTGCTGGTTCGCGCATTCCCAAATAGAGACCTCGGTCAGTCGGAGCTGGCCGCCACCGACCTCCTCGTCTGGCGCTCGCTTCAGGAGCCCCACCGGGCTGAAACAGACACGGACAGCGAAGGCGCTGATGTCAGCGTATGCAGTACAGTGCATGCGCAGAGCGTGTCGCTGGTGCCTATGTCTCCGTGTGTTGCTTCTGAATCCGAGGTATCCTCCAAGCAGTACCCACCGTCTCTAGTCTTTGTCTCACTCGCCCTTGATCAGCTGCGGTGTCATCTCGAGGGTATCGTGCTGAAATCAGGATTCAACGTGGGTTCGGCTAGCGGACCGTTTCACTTCCGTGCGGAGTCGACAGTGCCCGATTCAGCGTTTGTACAGATAAACATAACCACCAACGTCATCATCGGTTCGAATCAGCCGGCAACAGCACTCGAGATATCTCTTCATACACATAATCAACTCGACATTCCCATCAAAGCCGAGGCCCAGGCCGACGATCCATCGGCTGAGGCTCGACAAAAAGGCGGGGCTATAGAGTCGATAGGAGGCATGAAGGCGGGCCTATCGTCATTGAGAGAGCTGGTCTACTTCTCACTGGTGGCTCCACAGGCCCTTCAGCGATTCTCAGTCGATCCGCCCAAAGGTCAGCCCTGTCTTATACGATGGACCAATAATGATGATGGGCTGTCATATTTATCGCTCTCCCTATTGCTTAGGCCTCCTTCTCAAGGGCCCGAGCGGAGTAGGGAAGACTCTATTGGTGCGCACCGTGGCCAGGTAGGGGTGTGCCAGCTCCGCATTGCTGGTTCGGACGCACTGACTTTCTTCTGCCTTCAGACACTACGACGTGCCTTTAATCGCTATCAACGGCGGCGAACTCTACACCGCGTACGCCGGCCAGACCGAAAGCAGATTGCGGAAGGTGTTCGAAAAGGCCGGCACGCTGCAGCCCTCCCTGATCTTCATCGACGAGATCGTAACCTTTGCCTCCCCTCCCCTCCCCTCCCCTCTTTCCTCCTCTTTCCCCCTCTCCAACAATCTCCGCTGCCCTGCTTACCTCCCGTCGGTGTATCGTTGGGGGGGATGGCAGGACGCGCTGTGCCCCAAGCGCGAGCACTCTCATTCTACGGAGTCCCGCGTGGTGGCGCAGCTCTTGACGCTTATGGACGGCCTGCGCCAGCGCGCGCGGGTGTTGGTTGTCGCCGCCACGAATCGCCCCAACTCGCTGGACCCGGCGCTGCGCAGACCCGGACGGTACCGCCCTCCGGCTTTTGTTGCACAGCAGGCGAGTGACATGGTTGACTCCTGTGTACGCAGGTTCGACCGCGAGATCGAAGTTCGGCCGCCGGACGAAGAGGAGAGACTTGACATCCTTCGTGTGCACTCGCGAGGGATGCCTCTCGACGACGGGGTGGATCTTCGTGCGCAGCCTCACCCCTTATTGGCTCGATTCTAGCGTATATTCACATTCCAAACGATCGCTTTCCGACAGACAAGATAGCTTCTTCAGCTGTAGGATTCGTAGGGGCTGACCTCGCCGCCCTGTGTCGCGAGTCTGCTCTGCTGGCGATCAAGCGACACCTTCACAACAAAGCTGCAAGGTACTCTCTTCTTTCGCTTCTTAAGCGTTGCTCTAATTCTGCGCGATGATCAACCAATGTATATGTGATTCCCTTCAGCGGAGACGATAGCGCCAACCTCACTCGAGTGACCGCAGACGACTTCGACCAAGTGCTTACAAGGATGTACGGGTCGTGCCGAAGGGGACTCGTCGTGGATGTTCACAAGACCAGCTGGGACGACATCGGCGGACTCGAGGCCATCAAGCAGGTCACCCCAACAAAACAAGCCCACTATAACCACTTCTTTTTAATAAGAAGACAAGGAGATGGCGAAGAACAAGGAGATGTTAATTGCTACAATATATATATATATATATATAGAAACTGATGGAGACGGTCGAGTGGCCGATCAAGTATAAGGCCACATTCCAGCGTCTAGGCATCGAGCCCTCGCGGGGGATTCTGCTCGTGGGCCCTCCTGGAGGCGGCAAGACCACCCTGGCTAAGGTAGGATCATTGCAATGATGAACTCACATGAGTCTCATGCGTTGTACATGTATGGAATGTATGGAAAAACATGGTCAGGCCATTGCATCATCGTGCAATCGTAGCTTTTTCTCATTGAACGCGGCGGCTCTGTACTCTCCCTATTTGGGCGACTCCGAGGCTATGATCAGGGACACCTTCAAGAAGGTAACACTTTACCAAAGGAGGCTACTGGGCTTACACGAGGCTCACCATATACATCGTCGATCTCAGGCGCGGCAGAATGCGCCCGCGGTGATCTTCATCGATGAGATTGACTGCATCGTTGCCAAGCGAGCGACGCCCGGAGGTACGCTGACGATACGCACCGGTTCCGACGCTGCCATTGGCCAGCTGACATCTAAGCATTTTATCCCTTGTCTCAGAGGGTTCGGCTGATGGGGTGCAAGCTCGGGTCTTATCGACGCTGCTGAACGAACTAGACGGCGTGGAGATGTCGGCAGGCGTTCTGCTGCTTGTGAGGACCTCATGAACCATGCACTCGTATTCTGTGGCCTGAGACGAAAATTTTTACTCACTCTGAGATTTATGCCTAGGCCGCCACCAACAGGCTCGATATGCTCGACTCGGCGCTCATCCGACCAGGACGCATCGATCAAGTGTTGCAGGTCAGCCTGTTCTTCATTCTGAAGAACTGCTACGCGTAACTGCGACCGGCGTACTCAGGAAATTCATCTGTTCGCTTTTTTCAGATTCCCCATCCGGACCGCCACACGCGTCAACAAATTCTGGAGGTTCACTCGAGACAGATGACGCTGGATACTGATGTCGATTTCAGTCTACTTGCCGAGCAGGTTCTCCACATTCTATATATATATATATTATAGAAATATATATCAATGTTCTGGTTATACTTTTATATGTACTTGTTTACGCATGTCTATGGCAATGGTCACACAGACCGAATCGTGGAGTGGAGCGGAGTTGCAAAGCTTGTGCCAGGAGGCAGCCCTGGTGAGCCTTCGCCGAGACCTGCTGGCCACTCGTGTGGTAAGGAAGCTGGTCATTGTAAACAGTTGCATTGTTGTAACTCATCCTCCATTTCTATCAGACCATGGCCGACTTCATGACAGCCAAGCGGGCAGTTACACGCGGTCTATCACTGAAGGAATGGAATGAAGAGAGGCTCAATAAAGGTTTGTCATGGGTTTCTTGATGGCAAGTCTCCTCGACACTTTCTCCGTGCTCGTGCTGATTGTCTCCGAGGCAAGTTCCCTGGCAACATCTCAAAAAAGGTATAATTCCCACGTAAATTGGTTGTTGCCGTGCACCATTTTTATACACAACGATTCTGGCCTTCCTGCATACCCTTTATTTTATGAAGCGTCGACGGAAGTTGATGGTAAAGTGTCTTCATTAGAGTCGCTTCGGCTCGGCGTAGCAGCGATGTTGCTTCGAACTTTTGTGCCTTGTGTTGAAGAAGGATGGTGTAAAAAGAAGAAAAATTGGATTTCTCAAGGGAACTATAGGAAATAGGAAGAAAACGAAGGCGCAAGGAGCAAGCGATGGCGAAGCGAAAAGGTGAGGTAGCTGTCACTGGCGACAAATCGCGCGCTGAAGAAGACTTGAAGACCGCGTCAGCGAGCTCATCACCAGAGGGTGTCCTCCTCTGCTGCTGTCGCGGGATATCCGACTAACCTGAGTTGCTTGGGGGGGGGGTACCACAGTGGCACAGGCTGTCCGTACAAAGCTTGAGCATTCACTTGTCTTTGGCACAGTTGAGGCAATATTTAGCGTAGGCGAGTACTTCGTGCTCATACTGCTTTGCCCAACCCTCGCCGGCCTGCTACTGTCAATTTTCGACTACCCGCCCTCCTATCCTCGCGTTGTCAGTTCGGTATCTGTTCCTCTGAAGCTTTATAGCATGTGCAGCATAACCAAGGACTCATTCGCCTTCGACACAATAAATGACCAGTGTGCGCTCTTAGCAGAAGCTGTCCAGTATTCTGGGAAGCTAGCCCCGTTGTGGCGATGGGCGAGGATGGCCGCGTGCATACTCACCAAGTGTCTCCACCCATGGCCTGTGCCGCAGAAGACCCGATGCTCACGGCGTGTGCCTTTCGATTTCTGCTCGCAGTGACGCGTTTGTCGTAGTGTTGCACGGCGTGCTCGCCACGTTGGCCTGTGTGGCGGTGACTGGTTGGATGCTTTACCGTTGTGTGCGCACTTCCCAGATGAAGCTTAGCTCTCTTCCTCCGTGGTGCGTGACTCGAAACCCTTGTTCTCGTGTCTTATTGGACTCAACTGCCGGCTATACGATGACGCAGGCTCGGGCTGTCGAATCTGTTGGTGAGCAACCTTGCCGTGCGTCTCATCGCTTATCAGCTCCTCGTGACTGGAGTGCTCATTGCTATACAGGTTCCCGCCCAGCTATTATACTGCTGTCGCAATGCAACCAACAATATGTTAACTATATCGGTAACTTTACGTCACACTGTGATAGGCAGTGACGGGCAAATGGTACATGGGGCTTTCCAATTTTCTCGTGCCGGACTCGGATAGCGGTGAGAGCGGCACCTCGGCCAGGCTGGTGGGATACTACAACATCTTCAACGTCGTCCTCTTCGATCCCATCAAGGAGGAGATCGTGTTTCGTGGGTGTCTTTTTTACATGGTCTACCAAAGGTACTCTATAGAGTGATTCGCGATGMGATGWGTCGTTAAGGGCGCGTTTTGTATTTTCTGCGCTCGTCTTGTGGGGGAGGTCGCAGAAGCCGCTTCACTGTGGGGTGATAGTCAGTGTCCTATTCGGCCTCTTCCACCTCATCAACCTGCTAAACGGCCGATACTCTGCCGTCTACGTGCTGCTGCAGGTATTATAATACCAACTACAGCGATACTGCCTGTCGTCCCTAGTTAACAAACAGAGGCTCAGGTGGTGCTGGGAGTGGAGATCGGGCTCTTCTATAGCGCCCGCTTCCTCGTCATGCGCTCGATATGGGAGCCGATAGCGCTGCATGTGGCCAACAACGTCATCGCCAGCTGTATTCCCATCAGGGACGCCACCACGTTCACTCATCCCCTCGCCCTCCTTGGCCGTACGACCCCTTTTCCCCCAAGCACGTTTGTTTGAAACGAACATTTTTTCTTTCTTCTGAGCACTCTCCACTACAGTGATGCACACGCTTGTCCTCTACGCCGTATTGGGCGCATTCAGCTGGCGTCGTGTGGTCGCCGACCCAATGTTGCGCCCAAAGGGGAAATGAATTGGCATCCTTTATTCGAGGATCGAAAAAAAAAAAAAAAAGGAAAACAGCAACATCAACCCTAGGTCCTTGGCGAACTGCACGAAGCTTACGAGCGTCAGCCAGCAGGGCCGTGGGCGTGGGCAAGGCCATCTCCCGTCGGAGTTGTCGTGCTTGATTGAAGTCGTTAATTCCACTGCAGTGCGGGTGGCAGCCGTCCTCTCTCACGTAGACGTCTACGTTCCACCTTGTCCAACACAGATATAACTGGTTGTGGGGGCGGGAGCGCTGACTCCAACTAGTTTGGCTAGAGGCTGACCAGCCCCTACTTCCTCTCCAGGGCAGAACAGTTAGGAGTGAGTGGTTCTTCACTTCCTCCTCTTCTTCGCCCCTTCCTCTCTTGAAGCAAGTGCGTAAACCATTGGCGATCAGAGGAAGATAGACTTTCTCGTCACGTATGTTCTCCAAATGAAACCCAGTAGCAAAGTGAGCATCGTCTAAAACCGCTTCGGACTTTAGTTTAGGAACGTCTTCTTCCACACTCCCTGCCGTCATTCTCTTGTGCGGTTTGGTGGGGTGATCTTCCCTTCTATGGCCTCTCTGCTTCGCTTAGCCTCCATGTTGCACTTATATCAGTGTTACAAGGCAGCTGAGGTATATATACACTGAAAAGACGACATTCCAAACACTGAAGTGTGGAAATTTAGAGAAATGAAGCATTTGTTAATTTTCACGTTGTGCATACCAAGCCATGTCTGTGCTCCTGGCGCTCTACCAGGCACCGTTAACTGTCGTGGTTCATTGTTTTCCTAATCTTAAGTTTCCCCTGAAACCAGTGCGGCGGGGTAGACAAGTCCGTAAACGTGGAAACCGCCCGCCACGTTATTGCAAGGGTGAGCAGCTCCGCCAAAGCCCGCCCTGAGGGAGGGAGCAATGCGCTTGTTCTATGCCTTCCGGAGGTTTCTTTCGCCTAGCTTGATGCCACCACCGCACCGGCTATTAACCCCGCATTTTTTGCAGCTTTTTCTTACTGGCTACAACGTCGGTGACCTTCTGTACCGCGGAGCTGAACCCGTGGATGGGCCTTCTATTAAGGTGCATACACGTCTGCTCACAGCGCGTGGTTTTCATTGGCTTAACTCGCGCAAAGGCCATTTCGGAGATGGCCAAGGATTTTCATGTGAATGTCGTGTTTGGCTATCCCGAATTGTCCATCGAAAATGGAAGCGAGGTCTACTATAATTCAGCCATTTTCATCAGTTCTGAAGGCGAAATATTACTGAACTATAGGCATGTCTTCTCACCAGTTCCCTCATATCTGCAAAGAAATGTCACATACTCTCTCCCTTGCACAGAAAGACACACCTATGGAGCGATTATGAAAAGAAGTACTTCAAGCCGGGCGACTCCCTGCCTCCATTGATAAAGATCAACGGTGCGCATCTTTGGAGTGTCCTATGTATGCTTTCTATCCTCACATCGGTGTGCGTATGCGCCGTGGTCAGGCGTGTCTTTGGGAATTCTGATATGTTGGGGTACGGACCTGCCGCAATACATAGCCCAATCAAAAAAATTAAAAAATAAAAATAAACATACATAAACATAAAAATTGCTCACTTGCGTGAAGATGTGGAATTCCCGGAACCATCACGCGTACTGATGCTTCGCGGCGCTGACGCTATTCTCGTGCCTACAGGTGCGCAACTACCGTGAAATACACAGCAGTTATAATTAATGATTGCTTTGTTTAAACCAACATGATTAGCGTCAGTGGGCTCGTTTACACCTCGTATCACCGTCAAATCGCGAGCGTGCGAGAACAAAGTTCGATTGTGTCCCGGAATTCCCCTTATAACGTTGACAAGAAAAAAAAAATGACATCTACGCTCAGGTATTCGTGGCCTACGTCAATCGTGCTGGAGATGAGAATGGAGCCGTATTCTGTGGACTGAGTTTGGTGGTGTCTCCCGATGGGTGCGTTACTGGCCTTTGACTAACTGCGTCGTGACTGCAACTAATGACTAAACGTGTAACCCATTCTCACCTTGGACGTACGTACGTAGGGATGCCCTTTGCCAAGCTGGGGCGAGTGACGGCGAGCTGTTATTTGCAGAAATTGAACCAAGGAAGCCCGAGTACGAAGACGCTCGCAAGAGCGATCCTGTCCACATTGAACGCAGACCGCATCTCTATGAGGGTCTTATCTGACGGAACAAGAGAATGTGGATTACATCGGTAATGCGCGTCAAACACATAAAAAGGCGCCTTCGCGAAGCGGAAACAGCCATGTTGGTGCGGCAGAGATAGACTACGTCTTTGACAGATGATCACAGGGCCTAAACTCAGCCACCCGGGGAAGAGATACAGTATGGTTTCTTCTAAGCAGACGCCTCGCTTACGGCAGGCCAGCAGCGGTCACACACTCTTTCTACTCTGCCCCCAAAGCCAGGCAAAGCAGCGCTGTTCGAGGAACACCTAAATAGCAGCCATCAGGTTTCGGTGCACTCATGAATGAACCTGTAGTGAAAACTCGTTGGTACCCGGCGCAAACTGAAGCGTAGCAGTTGCGGCAGTGGTGCTTAAGGAAAAATTGGTGGTTGTCAGAGCAAAAAACATGCAACCAACCCAATGCGAAATCAGAATCGCACCCTTCTGACCAGGAGGGAGAAGTTAACTTCGCATATGTTGCATTCCTCCTTGTTTTCACACTTGGCCCAGAAGGCATCCATCACGCCCTCGGCATGAGTAGGCTCTTCCGCGTTGCCCTCGTCCTCGCCTCTCTTTTCTTCAGTTGTTGCCTGCTTATTCTCTTCAAGGCTATCGTTAGCCAAGATCGGATCTTCCTTCCTCATGCACTCCTCTTCAGCATGCTGGGGAAGAGGAACTTCATCGAACACATGGAACTCCTGCATTGCCATGAAGCTTTCGCTTATGCTTATCTCTTGAGCGGTCATTATGGCGGCTAACTTCATTACATCCTTTTCTCCAGCTAGCTTAGTCCGTTCCCGCGGTTTCTCCTGATGAAGGTTTTCCTCTGTGAGACGATCCCCGTTCGGGTTCTCGTGATTGCCATTTCTTTCTGATTCGTTCTCCTCTCCTTCGTTTTCCTCTGTGTTGATGTCACTTGCGGCTTCATGTTCTTCCTCCTCCTCCTCTTCCTCTTCCTCTTCCTCTTCCTCTTCCTCTTCCTCTTCCTCTTCCTCCTCTTCTTCCTCTTCTTCCTCGTCTTCCTCCGCCTCCTGGTTCTCCTCCTCCGCCTCCTGGTTCTCTTCTTCTCCCTCCTCTTCCTCTCCTGTCTCCTCAGTTTCCTCGTCTCCTTCCGTCTGACTTCCTTTGTTGTCTATGTCAGAGTGAAGCCTGTCCTTTTTATGCTTCCTCGATCCGGACAACGATTTCTTCGGGCCGCTGATCGCCTTGGGTCCTTCCGTGTGGGTGCGCCTCCTGCGAGCAATCCACAGGATGATGAATGCCATGCACAGTCCCACCATGCATTCGACTCCCAAGTCTCCACTGGTCTCATTCATAGCTTCCTGTGGTGGTTAGTCAGATCAACCAAAGTGGGCACCCAAAGGAGGCACCTGTACTTCGGCTTCTCGAGTGTCTTCACGGTTCGTTTAAGTATGTCTCCGACAGTGGTGTTTTGCGGACCAAACAACTTTCGTCTGTCTCTCTACAGTACGAGTGTTTCTCTTTGTTTGGTTGGCCCACGCATTGCCTACCGGCCATCGAAATCTTAGCAAAACATATCCCCCGTACTACAGAATGTCGGCAATAAATAAATAGAATTGAAATCAGTCCTGCAGAAGCAAAATCTCAGATATCACTGATTGGATAATTTTCATTGGGCCTTCAGTCGCTTCTTATCGCGCGCAATGACCTCCGGCTCAAACTTGATCAATATCACAGTTTTAGGTCTCACGTAGTGTGCCGATACTTTTGCAGGCTGTTATGGGAGAATAGTTGTAATAAATGTGCATGCAGTGTCGTAGTAGTGTTACGCACGAATTCAGCAGCATCGAGCACTCCATTCACTATACCGGCCACGAAAGCAGCGGTGTTCAGTCCTCCTTCCCGATAATCCTGCGGAATGGACACAAATTTGTTGACGAGCACATCGCCATTTATCCTGATCATGTCTTTTTTGTTGTGGTTCTAATGGGTGAGTCATAAATTCGGAGAAAAAAAAAACAGGCAGCAAAATTCGCATAGGATGTGAGCCATACACTCATCCTCATGCTCAGTACTTCGCTCGAGGGAGTCGGCACGCTCGCCGAAGAGAGTCCGCCAAACATTGCCGGAGATGAACGCCAGAATGCCCACAACCTCCATTTCTCGCCTGACTTTCTTCTCCCTAAAGCATTGCAGCTCAAGCATCCGCACGCCCAGCTGGTACCCCGCATCCGCCAACCTGAGAGGAGGTAAACTCAGCTCACAGGGGCGAGGATCGCCACCAGGCGAAATCACCACACCTTTCTTCAAACTTGGCGATATTTGTGACTTTGGTCTGCGTGTACTGAACAAACTCAGAGAAGAGGTAGGCGTACGCGCTGAAGCTCACCTTTCAGAACAACAAACGGGGGGCTCATGAGGCAGCACACATTACTGGTCTGTTAAGATAAGAAGGGGTACCTCTTTGCGAGGCTTGTTAAGTGGACGATCGACAATGTTGACTGGCGCTTTTTTGGATGTGAAGAACTCAGTGGCCGTTTGTGTAACATTCATCTTGGTTGATTGATCTCTTTTATATTCGTTGCTTTTTTTTCCCTTTCGCAATATGAAGCAAAAAAAGAAAAGAAAAGAAAAGAAACAGTCAAATATCACCAAATTTCACGCAGAGCCAGGATGACGAACCGTGTGAGCACGCCGTCTTGTCCATATTACTGGGATGATTTCTACAGCGAAGGGGGTGCCGGTTGCGTCGATTCATACGAGTGGTATCTTCTCTACCCGGACATTCGACCATTTCTTATCGCCCACCTCCGTGAAAATCAAAAACTTTTGCATATAGGTACAACGCGCGCTTGTCAATAGACGCCAGTAACACCTGTTGGGTTTGAAGCTTAATGGGTTGCTACTAGGGTGCGGTAATTCTGTGGTAGGAGAGAAGATGGTGGCCGATCCGGAGCTCCCAGTAGTGACCATACTCAACATCGACAACTGCGAACTTATCATAGAGAAAATGCGTGATCGTCAGAGAGCTGCCGCTGCTATCAGCAGTTTCGGCCAGTATACCGCCGGCGACAGGAAGCGCAAGCCAGGCGGAAAGAGTACGGATTCTCGAGAGCCAGCAGTAGCACAACGCTGTAGATATGAAGTTATGGGCGTGGAGAACATGCTTCTGGAAGATGATTCATTCGATTTCTGCCTAGACAAGGGCTGTTTGGGTACCAGTGCCCTTATCTACCGCTCTCTCATATCTCGTCTACAGTAAGGGATTGAACGTCTCTGTCTGGTGTATATGTGTGTTTCAGATGCCCTATTGTCAACAGGAGAGACAGAGGAGGGCACGAACGAGACCATACAGCATATGATGCGCGAGGTTTATCGAGTTCTCAAGCCTGGAGCCACGTTCTTGATATTTTCGAAGAACGATAGCTTCATCACCAATCCTTACTTCTATTTTGATGACGAGCTTGATTGGGAAGTGATTGCAGAGACCTTTGACCGCTCACAGAGAGGAGAAAAAAAGGGCGGCAAAGGAATGCAAGAAGGAGGACCCGGTGGGGCGACCCTAGCGCGAACCTTCTATGTCTACACTCTTACATCGTGCAAGAGGCCGAAAGCGTGATTTTTAAAAGAAAGATAAAAAGAAAGATATTGAGTGGGTGGCCTTTTTTGGCTTTTCTTGGGCAAAGCAAGAAAACCGGTTTTTTGTTTTTTCAACACCAGGCCACGAAAGATCGTGCAGATGCTCTTTGATCCTAAAGCCACGAAGTACATTCTTTATGGAACCTTTATTATATGGGCCCTTGCCTTCTTCGTAATTGGCTTTCGTACTGCTCAAGAGAAACTCCAAGACACCCGAAGCAAACGAGATACGTTTTCGCGAGAGGTTGAAACAGACAAAGACCGCCATGACATTAAAGAGGACGAATACGAAGATGAGGGTGATGATGAGGATAACGTGGATGATGATGATGACGACGACGACGACGACTACGACGATATGGACGACGAAGATCACCGAAAGCGTGAAAGGATTTATCGACGGGCGAGAAAGGCCCCAGGATCGTCGTCCGTCATAGATTAAGAATTATCCTCATATTTATTTATTTTTTCCACAATTATAAGCTCTCGGGTGTGGTTGTTGTAACGCTCTGCACAGCTGCCAAAAGGAGTAAACAATCAAGATCACGGTTTTTTTTTCGGCTAGTCTGTTTTCTTGCTTGATAGTTCATTGTGTCGGTCGGCTCCAAAAGCAGCTGATGGAGGCAATTGAATACTTGCACAAAATTTTCGGCGATGATTTCCAATGAAAATACCGCAGAACATTGGACACACAGCTAAGGTACTGCAGTTATGCACGAGGACTGCCACACCGTCTGATAAAGGGATGGCTGCCATGTTCTATTGTTTTGAAGACATTGGTGAGAAGAAAGTCAATACAATCCTAGCCAAGCTCATTGCTGCTGCTATAATTGGATGATAGAGAACAGTTTACAGAGCTGTTGCTAACTGTGTAAAAGATCATAAACAAGAAAGTAGACAAAAGGCTCAAGGCAAGCATCATCTTTAAGTTGTAAAGTAAAGGGACCAGGCTAGGTTTGGTGATCAGGAAGAAAGAGCTGGGCACGCTGTAAAGAGGACCATCCCCACTCATCGCAAGCTCGTACGAGTAGTGTGACCAGTGAGAGGTTTGCAGAGTGCAAGCCGAAATAAAAGTGTTTTTTTTTTTTGGAGGAAAGCTAAAAGAGAAGGAAAGGAAACAGAAAATTCACAAGAGCGAAAGCGAGCCCACGCAAGCACACCAACCCGGTTGACGCACCAACACCTTCAAGGACGAAGCCCAAATCTTGCTTCGGTTGGTTGGATTAGCGCAACAATGCAGACAACACCACAGCTGCTGGACCTGCCTCCTACGCCAGGCGCCCCAAATGGAGAAGCTCCCCAAATGGGCGGAACAACAAAGCGACAACACTGGATGGAGTGTGTGCGGGTGGTGCAAGCTAACTTTTTGGTGTACTACCACAACATGCGCTTCTTTGACGGCAAGCGGAACTGGTTGCGCGTCCCTCCTGTATCCCCTCTGGACGACCTCCCCACAGTGCGCCACTATATGGTATACGTCCAATTCCTCCAATCTCACACCTACGTAGTTCTCTTTACCAAGGAACCTCACTTGATATACTCTCTTTTCATTTTTCAAGGGCGCCATTCACAGTGTGCAAAGGGGCATACTCCAAGTGGGTCTCAACATGTTCTTCGTCCTCAGTGGGGCGTCCAACATTCTGAGCATGAAAGAAAAGCAGAACCTCTGGCGGGTGGTGGGCGAGCGGTTCTTCAAGCTCATCATCGCCTTCTTTTTCGGGTTTCTCATCATGGCCTTGCCCGTTTCGTGCATCATGCTTCTCTACAAGGAGGGCACAATTCTTAACGCCTCCGCTGATGCCTGGAAGGAGGTACTCTTCACATCTCCCGGCCAACTCTATTTCCTGCCCTATATGTTCGCCCTCTGGGTCCTCCACCTGCCGCTGTTCTGCGTCATGAAAGCCTGCTACGATCTCCAGGCACGGTCCTCCTCCTCTTCCTCCTCCGCTTCACCGTCGATCGCAAGTCCCCATCACCACGTAGGTCTTTTCCTCTGGCCTGTATGCGAATAAGTGGCCCAGATTGACTCGACCTTCCCGTTTTTGAAGGTAAGGGCGACAAGGCGGTCAGTGTGGTCGCTTCTGCTGTTCGGGTGCGGAACGATATTGGCGCCTTTGCTGTGGATGTGGTGCTGGCTGGGTATCTTTTACGGCACACTTGCTGGCATCGCTATCGCGAGTTCCGCATTCCTGGCGCACATCCTCGCCTCGCGGGCGCGCGCTGGTGGCGGGGTCACCCCTGCGGCCCTTTCGCACCACTTCCGTATCGCTATGGGCCGTTTCATGACCGCCTACTTCGATCTGCAGTACGAGTGGATGGTGCCCATGAGCACGCTCGCGCCCTCCCTCATGCTCACCTGGGCCAACCAGTACTTTTCATCGTTCCTCATCAACACGGGCATAGTGCTCATCTACGTGCTGCCGCTGCTCACCGCCACCCTTCCCTTGCCGACCACTGTCGCCCTCAACTTCTCTTCCCTCACTTCATTCTTTCTTTCTTACTCGTATGAATCGTCCTCTACCTCTACCTCTTCTTCTTCTTCCTTGCCACCATCATCATGGCTTTCCTCGCCCGCGGAAGACAAGAACAACATCGGCAGTCTTGATTCAGATACGCAGTACCCGATCACGCCGCCCAAGAGCAAGATGGCGAAGGTGGTCAGCTTCGCTGTGAATCTTCCGCTGCTGAGTCTAGTCTCGATCGTGGCGGGTCACATTCTCATCATCAGCGCCCCCGATGTGCTGGGGCCCGATGAGATTCCCTCTCCCACGTCCTTCTTCGGAGGGCTTCTGGCGCTAGACCGCGGCACCAGCAAGTCGCTCGGCACGGCCTTCTTTACGAGTGTGTCGCACTCGGCCTTCTATGTGTTTGGATTTGCGTGGATGCTCTTCGACGACCGCCTGCCCTGCTTCTGGACTGCGTGTTCGAACCTCCAGTTTGCCTTCTACTTCTTAGTCAATATCGTACGTTATCATTTCGTTGAGAACGGATACAGTCAATTGACTTACTTCGATACACATGAAACAAAACAGTTTCTTCTCAAATGGTCGTTCCCGGATCAGGACGGATTTGTCTTTGTCGGGCCGGGCTACATCACGTATCGACCTCGCCTCAAGCGCTTCTTTTATGTGTAAAGCAAACCTCTCATACAATTGATGATTGAATGTATTGCTACTGTTTGCTGAAGATAGTTTTCTTTCTGCCTGGCATCAGTGTCGGAAGCTGGTACTGGATGTGGTACGTATCCCTACTGGATAATTCTCGGATCAACAACAAGCTCACCTCGCCTCAACAGGATTTATAGCCAGCTGTGTAAATACTACGGCGATTATCCCTTCCAGAGGTATCATATCATATCCCTCCTCCTCTACAGCAACCGCCGCGAGTTCATGTTGATCTTTCTCTCCTCCCGTGAGCAGTGCCCTGCAACGATTCATTAGAGACAGCACCTTCGGACTGTTCATCATCCATCCCATTTTTGAGGTTTTTTTTATCCCTATACTTGGTTGATTAAGAAACGAACAATTCTCTCCATTCAAAACCATATCCCTAACTCGTTGTTTCTTGGCAGTATTTGATGGCGTGTGC
Organism: Acanthamoeba culbertsoni; assembly: GCA_000826265.1. Lineage (NCBI taxonomy): Eukaryota > Discosea > Longamoebia > Acanthamoebidae > Acanthamoeba > Acanthamoeba culbertsoni. The sequence goes on from CDFF01071596.1 coordinate 23,573, forward strand.
CATGAACGCAGGCTGGTGGGGAATGGATGCATACACATGGGGCCAAAAAGCGGTACACTCTCTTGTCACTTTTCAGAGAAGTAGCGTTATATGAGTGTAAATTAATGTGTGGGAAACAGGTGATTTTGAATGTAGTCACCTTTGTGTTGAGCTATTCGGTTGTTTTCCTACTACTGAAGATACCAGCAATTTCACCGTTCCTCGGTGTAAAGCCACCGACCAGAAGGAACAGCAAGGAGGCGAGAGAAGGGCGGTGAAGTACAAGGATGAACTTAAAAACTAAAATAAAAATTTGCGCTCGGCTGCTTCAAGGAAATGTGAAAGAAATCAGAAAATCGTGCCTCAGAGTAAGTTTCTTAAGTTAAGTTGGGCTTTCATTTGTATCATGGCACACGATCTCTTGGGCCGCACCTCCCTGCACCAGGCTTGCATCAAGGGTGATGAGCAGCTTGTGCGAGCCAGCTTGCTAGCAACCCACAACCCTGCAGGTAACCTGCGCCAGAGTTCATTAGGTTTTTGGCCCAAGTTAGTGCACCAACACGGTCCTTTGACGAAGGAAACGCACAGCTTTTATATTTCTAACTTCATTTTCACTTACCTTGGGGGGGGGGTGGCAGCTCGGGACCGGTATGGACTGACGGGTCTAGACTATGCGGTATTGGGTGGCCATCAAGCTTGTGTCCGTGCAATTCACGAGGCAGTGCCGGACTTCGTTGTACAAGCCTTGGTGCGCACTTTTTTTATCGTTTTCTTTTTATAAGTGGTTGAAATGGTCTCGTATTGCCTAAAATTTCAGAAGTATCAGAAAAAAATATCAGCGGTAGGCTTAATAGAAAATTTTTGATTGCGCAGATACAACAACAAAATGGCAGTGTCGAGGAATCGAGCGAGTCCACAAGTTTAATTGTGGAGCTTAACCCCAAGGATGCATCTCCCGCAGACAACATCGTCCTCTCAATAGACCGTAGCCAGGTTCACCACCCACACCAAACACCTCCTTTCTCCTAAGACCCTCCTTTTCTTTTCACGACACCTGCTCATATGAAGGTGGTACATCAGGCCAATACGAACATGGGCTGGGCGAGCGTGCGCGCAAACACAGGCATACGCTTGAGGGACGTGGGCAAGACCTTCTTCTTTGAGGCGCGCGTAGATTCCGGAGGCATTATCCAGATCGGTTGGGCAACAAAGCGGTGCCGCTTTTCGGAAACTGAGGGCATCGGCGACGACAGGTTCCCCCCTCTCTTCCCTTCCCTTCTTTTTCCTCACCTCGCGAAAGCAAATACTCAACTTGTTGTTGCTGCTAACATGTACAGATATAGCTGGGCCTGGGACGGCTTCCGCAAGCGCATATGGCACGCCGGAGGGTCTATCATCTTCCACCACACGCCCCTGTGGCAGACCGTATGCTGATGCTCTTACCTCACCAGAACAAATATGTTAACAATTGAAACGCATTAATGCAGAACGACGTCGTAACGGTCTTTGCGACCATCACCGAACTATTCAGGGTAACATACAGAGCGCCTTTAAATTGGCTCAATCTTTCGCATTATTAATAACACGGAGTACAAAAAAAAAAAAACCAAGGCTAAGGACGACGAAGAGGGCAAGGAGGACCAGCTGTTTGCCCGCGTACACATGGGCGCTCGCATCAACGGCAAAGATCTCGGCCTGGAATCCACCGTGCAGCTGCCCATCGACAGCGAGGACGAGGTGCTCATGCCTGGAGTGAGCCTCGTGCGTGGTGAGGCCGTTTCGCTCAACTTCGGCTACCGCCCCTTTGTGTACGTCGTGTCTCATTCCCTCACCACGGCGCAGCGGTGGGCTTGAGTCTTCTTTTTCCCAACTTACCTGATTTTCCAGACATGAGATCGCCAACGCGGTGAGCCTGGCCGAGGCCATGCCCTCGTGGGAGGAAGTGAAGCCCCACATGCCGTTCATGTCGCTTCCGCTGCCCATGGGCTCGCTGGTCCACTTGGCTGCGGCGTCGGGACACAACGAGGTGCTCGAGTTCTTCTTTGGCGTTGTGCCCGATGGTCTGCTCCACCTTCCTTTCTCGCCCCGAACAAGAACAATATATATCCCTGCGCACGCATCCCCTGATTTGTTGCGTGTCCTGCGGCAGAGTCGGTGGCGGATATGCTGCTGCTGAAGGATAGCGAGGGGCGCATCCCTTTCCATGTCGCGTGCCGCTATTCGGGCACTCCGGAGACGCTGAAGCTCCTCCTTGACCAGCAGTCCAGAGTCAACGGCCTCAAGTACCGAATCCTTCTTCATCCTTTACGTCTTTCGGGGTCACTGATCCTGATCTCTGCGTTCTGTATAGGGAACAGAAGTGGATCATAAATCAGTTGGAAATCAGGGACCAGTTCGGTCGTATGTCGCTCATTCATGCGTGCGATCAGTCACGGCCCGAAGTTGTTCAGTTTATCCTTGATGCTGGCGTGTCGCCCGAACAGAAGTACGTCGATTTCTTCTCCCTTTTTGCACAGCAGTAGAAAGGATGCTGGGACTATCGCTAATCGCTGTATCATTCTAGAGACAAAGACGGTGTGACCGCACTTCACCACGCGATAGATCACGACTCAGCTCAGATTGTATCTCTGCTCATGGATTATGTAGACTTTCCTTTCCCCATGTCTTCTCTCTCTCTGCTCTCTCTCTTCTTCTTCTTCTTCTTCTTCTTCTTCTTCTTCTTCTTCTTCTTCTTCTGGCTTTGGCTTAAGGAGAGCGCGCGGGCTCGCATAGGGCGTTGACGTGGAAGCCAGGGATAGGCTGCAGGACACGGCCATCACGTTTGCGGCCAAGAACGGTGCGCTCGAGTGCATCAAGCTACTCGTTGCGCGTGGCGCGGATCTGTCAGTAAGGGATGCGGAGGGCAGCACAATCCTCCTCGCGTCGCTCATCAATGGGTATGCGAACATCGTCAAATATCTGCTATCCGCGGGTAGGATCGCCAAGAGAATATTCTATCTATCTATCTATCTATCTATCTATCTATCTGCAAATGGCTTGTTGACCCGGGTACACGGCTTCGCGCCTTGGCGCCCATCCTGTCAGGCATATCGAAGGCCACGGAGCGGAATAACGAGGGAGATTCGGCATTCCTAACGACTTGCCGCAATTCGTCGGTCGAATGCGCGGAGCTGTTGCTCGCGCACGGCGCTTCGCTTCACGATAAGGACTCACATCTCACCAACGGGCTCATGTATGCCTCCAGCGGAAAGAATCCCGAGGCACGTCCAACTGCGTCCACTTAGCAGACTGACCGGATATATATATATATATTTATAACCTGACTCTGACACCACGCGAACTGTGACACCAAAGATGGTCAGGTGGCTCATCTCGAAGGGGATAGATGTCAATGAGACCAGTAAAGAACAGCAGACCGCCCTCTGCTTCGCTGCGAGCTTCGGCCCCGTGGAGAACCTGCGCATTCTGCTCGAACACGGCGCCAATCCTCATCATAAGCGAATTGACGGACGGACGCCATTCATGCTGGCCGCGCTGGCTGGTCGCACAGAGATATGCAAGTTCCTACTTCTCAATGGACATGCCTCTCTTACTGACACCGGTAGGTTTTTATATAATGTAGAGAAGAGAAGAGAGGAGAGGGGGAGGAGGGAGGGATGTGTGTGTGTCTTCGCTCCCAAAACGGTTGCCTTACCTGAAGGAAACGCTTATGCAGATTATGGTGGAAGCTCGGCGATTCTGTTGGCGTCCAGGACGGGGTCGTGCGAGTGCGTGAGGTTCCTGCTGGAGCACGGGGCCGACCCCAACGACAGCGACCATTCGGGATCCACGCCGATCCTGTTCGCGTGCTCTGGGGGCTCGGTCGAGCTGGTGAAGCTTCTCATCTCGCACGGTGCCAACGCGCGCACCACGTACGTGACTCTCATACAGATCATCATCATCATCATCATCATCATCATCATCATCATCATCATCATCATCATCATCATCATCATCATCATCATCATCATCCTCATCATCCTCATCGTTATACGTGTGTCAATCCGGGGAAGATGATGGGGGCATACTTGCTCAACGGTCGTATACACACAACCCACAGGAACAGAAACGGCTATACGCCGCTGCTGGCAGCGTGCCTCTCGGGCAGTCTCCCCACGATCAAGTTCCTTCTGTCCAATGGCCACTCTTCCATCGAAGAGCGCGACAGAGGGGGCGGCTCGCCCCTGCTTCACGCGTGCCGCGAGGGCGATGCGGAATGCATTCAATATCTGCTCGATCAGGGCGCCTCGCTAGATGAGCGCGACTCCATCGTACGTGCCCAGCCTCAGTCCTGGTCGTGTCGTCAGGGGACGAAGGGACAGACAAAAAGGAGAAGCGCACACTAACGCGATTTTCGATGGGGACCAACCCACATGGTGGTGGGTTGGCAATTGCCAGGGGGAGACGCCGTTGATTTACGCCGCCAGCAATAACAACGTGCAGCTCATCGAGTGGCTAGTCGACGAGAAGAAGGTTGACGTCAACGTCGTGTGCGACGTGTGGTCCCCGATCATGTACGCCATCTCGAACGGTCACGCTGAATCGGTGCGCGCGCTGCTGGAGCGGGGCGCTACGCTGGCGCACGTCACCTTAGCGGAAGAGGTGCCGCACAGAGCCTCGACTTTGCCTCTTGTGCAGGCTTGCGGGTCAGGCTCGCGTGAGACAGTGCAGCTGCTGTTGGACCACGGGTTCACATTCTCCAACGCCTTCGAACGGCGGACGTGTGTCGAGGTCGCCCTGGCCACTTCGTCGCTCAACTTCTGTCGATTCGTGCTGAGCCATCTGAACACCATCGATCTGTCGACGCCGCTGCCAGGGCAGGGCGGCTTTATCCGCTACGTGAGGGAGCCGGAACTACTGTGTCAAGCCTTGCACGGGAATAACAGCATTGAGGTTTTGAACCTCAGCTGTGGCTTCCAGGACGATAGCCCAGTCGAGCACTTGGCCGAAATGCTGGACCACAACAGGCACTTGTCGGCGCTGATCATCAAAAACAACACCTTCAGCCTGGAAGCCCTCGAGGAGCTGGTGTCGCATTTGACCAAGCAGAACAGGAGTCTTCTCGTGCTGGAGGTGGACCTAAATGAAGACGAAGTCAAGACGCGGGACGAACTGGAGACTTCGGCCCAGCTGACGGACGAGGAAGCCAATGCTAAGCGAGAACGCATTGCCAAGCTAAAGGCAACCCTTGCCGACGCTCTCGCGCGCAACGCGCTCTACCGCAAGCGCGTCGCCGTGACAGCGATAGAAATGCTCGTAGCGGCCCGCCTGCTGCTGCAACCTCCTCCCTTGACGCAACTTGGTGCAGACTCACCCCTGGCCGCACTCCCCACGGAGCTTTTGGAGGCTATTGTGCTCGGAGTCGACACGGGTGATGTGCTGAGTGCGGAGGAGAAGAGGCGCATTGTGGACTGTGCCTTGGACCTTCGTGGCACCATGGGCGTCAAGCGAGAGCAGTTCCTGCGCCGTTGTGTTACTTGTCTCACCTGGTGGCCAGATCTTGTGCCAGATGATAATGATGATGATGATGATGATGATGATGATGACGACGACGCTGATGGTGCCCTAGCAGCTCACCCTTCAGACAGCGACACAAGTACACCAAGTGGTCCTTGGCGTAAGTTCCTACGCCTTTTTCGGTAAGGCGTTATGACAAATAGAAATTAATCAGTCTCAAGAAGAGCCATGTTCACATGTGAATAAAGGCTCCTTGTCGAACAAAACACCACCCAAAAATCTCATTCTCCCCTTAAACCCCCCCTTGGAGGCGGTCCGCCATGTTCACCGCGGCAGTTGATGTTGAAAGCGGAACCCCCATCTCTGCCGCCTCCTCGACTCAAGGAAACAGCAGCCGACGCGCTCGGTGGTTTGCTGAAACAATGTAGAGCCCACAACAACTGATCTCGTTTGTGGTTGGATGCGCTTTTGCTCACCGCCAAAGATGCTCTGCCTGAAACAGAGGTGCTGACTGGGACCCAAGATCAATACTGGTCATGCGATTAGAAGGCTTAATCACACAAACGCCAAAAGACAAGCCTGGCAACAAAAACCAAGGCAACAGTACACCGATGTGATTCGGCGTGTGTCCATGGATCAAACCCATTCGGTTTTCGCTGGAGCGCTTCTTGGCCAGCCCTCCTTGTAGCCATGCTTGCGCAGGATTCGAGCAAGCGCAGACACTCACGAGCCGAAAGAGAATCCGGCGTCACAAATCGATACTCGAGATCACGTCTATATTGGGGGTTGCCTCCACAGCGTATCGTCCAGTGCCAGCTGGTGGAGAAGGCCGGCGGCAAGGTCGTTGCTTGCTCCTTCGGTGCCATACCCTGGAGACCAGAGCACATGTGATGAACTGTCCCATTGGAATCCAGAAATGAGAAATGAGAAATGAGAATCTCATCACTTGGGCGCCTAGGGTTGTCATTTTTTAGCTTCTCTGAGCGAAAAAAAACTTGCCATACGGGCCAAGACCCACCCCTTTGGAAGCACACATGGTGTGATATAGAAGGGCGCATTTTGTTCTTGAGTTCTGGTCCACTACCACTGTGGAGAGCTGGGTTCACGCTTGTTTGCGGAATCTCCCATTCGCTTGTGCTCAGAGCATGCTGCGAACGTTGGGGAATGTCAGCCGCCAGTTATGGAGCAGAACCTTCGCGTCGTTTTTCCAAAGCACGATTACGCCGCTGAAAGCGCAGAGGCGAATCTGAAAAAAAAAGTGAGGTAAAGCAACTTCTAGGAATCAATCACCCGAATTAATTACTCAAGTCAATGGTGGTCTAGCACGACGGAAGGGCGCCGCAAACTTTTCACGTCGTGTCAAACTCGTGCCACCACGAAGACGAAATGTTCAGGCCTGTTGTGCGGTTCTTCTGCCTGGCCGCTCTCATACTCCACCTCATAGCCCTCTTTTGTGGGCGTGCCGACGGGGCCACCTGTACGTATATACAGCTGAACTGACCCTTGACCTTCGGAGAGCCTATATCTTTTTTTTCTGCTCTCCTTCATTTTCATAGATACGGTGTGTGTGTCTGGTTGTAACGCAAGCACAATCGTTGGTGGTATCGCTATGGCGACAGCTGACGGTGATGTGGTGCAAGTTACGCCTGGGGTCTACGACCAAGAGGAGACGGCTGGCCCAGCGGAGGTCTCTAATCGCAATTTCACACTCAGGTGCGGAGATATATGGCCATTTTTCATTTCCAGCCGCACTCCTGAAAACACAAGCCAACACTTAGAGTTGATGTGCGGGGGGTTGATACAGACTTGGTTCAAGTGCTGCAGATCAAGTGATTGTTGTGAATTCAGGACTTTGGCTGAGCATTTCCAATTATTCAATCGTGACTGTTCTACCAGGAAAGCTACTGCTACAGGGTGGTAAGAGCCGGATCATGAGCATGAGTTATTCCGCTTCTTATTGCTGTCAACACACTGATGGCATTGCCATTCTCTAAATCGAGGCTGGGTTGTGGTTGACTCCGACTCAGAAGTAATCCAATACTCCGACTTCAGCTTCGTTCGTGTGGAAGGCCCCAGTGGTTCGTCTCACCTCACTTCCTCTCTACTTTCTCTCGCTTCTAGTCTTAAACTGATATTGCCAACCAGCATTAGAGATTCGTGGTTCCGCCAGCTGGAAGCAGCGTGGGGACTTAACGATCAGCAATACATCAGTAACAGGTGTGATCGTATGCCTCATATACATCCAATCGTCATACGTCCATCCTGTGACCGGATTTTTTTCTTCTCCAGATGCATTGGTGGACTTGAACGGCGGAGTTTGGAATCAGTATGGAAACGTCACCCTTTTGTCGTCACACGGAGTTTCATGTAAGCGCGTGGTGCCACCGAAACACTCGTCAAGCCTAGCCCCCCCCCTTGGACCCTGTTATTAACTCTCGCCTATCATTGCTTGTTGGTGGGCCGGTGACCCTTGTGGGCCATATTTCAAGGTGTGAAGTTTGCTGAGAGTGGCAGGTGGTTTCAACGTGGGATTGTCAATATAAGCATGGCTTCGTCACCGAGCCAGATTGCTACTTCTGTCGCTGGTGCGGCGATACCCTGACTGTTCTCTCCAGAACACACGTTCGCTGTGGTGTTGCTGTTATTATTGCCACACGTGCTCACCGTCGCAGCTGCAGGCGTTGACATGTCAGCTGGAGGACTTTGGCTGTTCATGCATGATGGACCTAGAGCCCCACAGGGATCCGTCAGAGTGGCAGGAAGCAGCGCTTATGGTATCAGCTTCTCCATCTCTTCGACTCCTCACCTCTCGCTCGACCTGCAGCACTCAACATTAATCATTGCACGTGCACTGGTTTTCCATCACACAACACAACAGGTGTGCATTTGGGTGCCGACAGTGGGTGGGGTCAATATGGACAGCTGTATCTTCAGGCCGACGATGGCAGCACGGGTACGTATTCCCTCGTTTCCACAATCTTATTGCGATCTATGACTGTTTACTCGGCACCCAATTATGTGCAGGTGTGGTCCTGAATTCGACGAGCCCTTGGACATTGACTGGGCGGACTACCTTCACTTTGCAGGGCAGTAAAGGTGAGTTCTTGCGTGGGCAATATGGTGAGGTATAAGATGGCAACTGCTCATTGGGCACAATATCCTTTTTCGTCGTGGTCGTGGTCGTGGTCGTCGTCGTCATCATCATCTACAAGGGATACATTTCGTCAGTGATATGTCCAAGTTGTCACAACAGGCCAACATCAGTATCACGGCTGACACCGAGTCAACTGGTACCCCCAATTCATTGGATGCGTGCATGTGCAAGTAATGTGATGGTGACTTTTTCCCCCACACCGAAGGTATCGACTTCTCGAGCGGGGGCACTTGGAAGCAGTTTGCAAGCACATATGTCAAGACCACTGCTGCCTCTGCGACAGGTTGGCCTCTCTTTGCTTCACTTTGTCCACAGTGCTTCTCATTGCTCCTCTCTCTCTCTCTCTCTGCTCTCTCCCCAGGGATTTTGTGTGCTTCCTTGCCGGCTTGTTGCGCCCAGGTGAGCTCCCCGACGCTGATTAAGATCTTCTCCACCCAGAGCACAGCAGGCAGAGAAAGTGCGGACCCTCCATGCTCTGCACCGTTACTCTCAAGAACAAACAAACAAACAAACAAACAAACAAACAAACAAACAAACAAACAAACAAACAAACAAACAAACAAACAAACAAACAAACAAACAAACGCATCAGATGACTGCGCGATGTCACCTTCACCGTCACCCATTGCGTCGGTAGCGCCGGTGACCGTTAACATGACAGCCTCTTTTGGTGAGAGCGAATCAGCAATCACCTTATTTGGCTCCTCAATGAGCGAGGGTGTGCAAATGAGTCTCAGCGACCTCCAGCTTGGCTTTTTCAGCGGGTCTGATATTTACGGTAAAACAAGGATATCTCTCCTTGGTGTTGATCACGCGCCCTTCCCTCCTCTTCAACCGCTCACCAGCCACGTTTCCGTGGGCAACAGGACTGAACACGGCGCGCACCGTGACTAATACGACCGATAGCGTCACCAATACTACGGTATCGACGGTTTCCTATCTCACTCACATCGACAATTCGACAAGCCTCGTGCAATCCTACACCTACTACGACAGCGCACACCAGGCGTCTTTCAGCGGTGTCAACTTCACTGTGTCAGCGGGCACCATCAAGTGGTCGTTCAGCCTCACTGTCCTCCCCTCCGCCGACACAACTGCCGACGTGGCTGACGCACAGCAGAACGGATTCACGCTCCGCTATCGACTCTCTGGTCTTGACTCATCTCCCATGGCAGCACCAGGCCGGGTTTACCGGCATCGCAACACACCGCAACTGGGCATGACCACCTTTCTTGTCACGCTCTCAGCTGACGCCGTAGCTCAGGTGGAGGTGCTCAATACCGCACTCATCGACGGGGTGGCCACCACGCTCGGACGAATCGACCTTGTGTTCGTGACCGCCAATGAATCTGCCGCCACAAACGGAAGTTACGTGCTGGAGCTGGAATTCCCGCCCTTCAGAGAGTCGGTGCATTATGACCCTAGCTTGGGTCTAGGTGTACTGCTTGGCCGGTCAGATGGCGGATCGTCATCGACAGACGTCGGCCTGATTGTAGGCGTGTCTGTCGCCATCCCAGTCGCGATCATTGTGGTGCTGGCGGTAATTGCTGGGGGTGTGTTCTTGGCATGGTGGCGCAGGAGGCAGTGCAATACATCTGAGCATGGAGGCACCGTTAACTTCCGCCTAGAAAACGAGCCTACAGAAGAGAATTTGTGAGGAATTTTAAACAAAATAATATTTGCCTG
>CDFF01071602.1:3201-18591 GCA_000826265.1 Acanthamoeba culbertsoni
AAAACTAACTCACTAACTAACGTTGCGTCTTGTGTGTGTGCAGCGCGGCAACTCATCGGCGATCAGCTGCTGGACACTCGGAACGTGGAGGTGTCGCTCGCGGGGGACTTCGACAGCCTGCAGGAGGTGGAGGACATACTGTTGAAGTATCTGGGCACCATCCCCCGCCGCTCCACCTTCGTCTTGGCGACGGGCCACCAAGGCGCGGAAGTCGAGGCGACCGCCATCGCGAAGGTCGCCAATCCGTTCTCGGCGCACCTCGACCTCTCAGGGCCCAGGGCCTCTGCCGTCGCAGGCAACGAGGTGTTGGCGCGGCTGATGAAGGAGATCCCCGGCCAGGTGCATTTTGCGCACGAGCCGCGCATGAAGTGGCATCACCAGCACGAAGACGAAGAGAAGCGCGCCATCGCCTACATGTGCTTCCCGGTGATGAACAGATGGGGCCTTTCCAGGCAGGCGCCCGCGCGCTCCGCAGCGGAAGAAACCAGCGAGACCACGCCGATGGTGGTCGAGGCAGACGAGGCCTCGTCCGAGGCCATCCGTCAGCGCGTGAGACAGCACCCGCTGTGGAAGAGCCGTATCGCAAACATCCTCGTCGAGGTGGGGGGAAACGTCCTCATCCGAACCCCTCCGTCCTTATACCGAGGGAAGCTGTGTGCCATCACTCGAACTAACTTCCGTGCGTGTGTGCGCGTGGTAGATTTTGAGCAATCGCCTGTTCTCGGTCGTGCGAGAGCAGAAGGGTCTTCTGTACACGGTAGAGTCAAGTTCACCCCTCTTGCGCGCTGAGTCGTTGTTATATTTATATTTATATTTATATTTTTGTGTGCGTGCACAGGTGTCGGCTTCATTGCGGATGCCCGACCTTCTCGATTCGGGCACACTCCACATTACGCTCACGCCGTTCCCTGAGTCGATCGCCTTGACTATCGAGGAGACACTGCGTGTATTGTACGACTTTAGGAGCGGCAACATTTCGCAACAAGAGCTCGATGAGGCCAAGGTCCCCTACCTTGGTACGCATTCAAGCACCGCCACAACACCAAGCACATTTCTAAGCGCATTCTTGGGTTATTAGAATGGCTCATTACGGCGATGAAGGGACCTTCATTTTGGATGAGCATGATGGAGTACCTGCAACTTCCGGAGGGCTTGTGGCCACCCAACACCATGAACCTAAGTTGCGCAGAACTTGTCTACGAGGCTTATGCTGAGGTCACTCTAGCGGGTACGTGGTTGTGTTGCATGCACGCGGCGTCACCAGCCACTAGCTCACATCTAAGACGAACGGCCGGTGGGCGCAGACATTCGCGGGATAGTGCAAGAGTTCTTCCAGGGCATGAGCGTTATGTGCGTGAGTATCGGCTCCTCGGGAGCAGAGCCACCACAGGCTATGGAAGAGCAGAGGCAAAGAGTGCACAAAGCCATACTCTCGTTTCCCCTCGCTCCGCCACAATAAAACCTCGCGAGCCATTTTTAATATTCTTTTTCCCGTGGCCCACCATGACGAGATCGCTTCCGCGAGCACTTAGCATCCTCCTCCTCTTCCTTAGGGCCTTAGGAAGAGCCGAAAGTCGAACTGTTGAACTATGGACTTAACCTATTCATTTTATTTTATTCGCTAGCTAGCAGTGGTGAAAAGAGTTTAGGCAATGTGCACGTCGAAGTGAATCTCTCCGGACTGCTTGTCGTGGATAAGGTTCCTGGTGAAGGAGGTCCACTGACCGATGGGGATGTGGGCAGTCTTCAGGTTGAGCTCAAAGTGGCCGAGCGAGTCGTCCTTGCTGAACTTGTCGTGATCGAAAACCTCCAGGTGAAGAACGTGCTGGGAGTCATCAATATCGAAGCGGAAGTCCTCATACCACTTGGGCTCAAGGGTTTTCTGGATGATCTTGGTCTTCTTCTTCTGACCACCGATAGTGAGAACGACGTAGGGGTCGCTCTTGCCATTGGAGTCAGCAGCGGGGATGCCCTTAGCTTCCTTGACCTTGACCTGAAGAGTCCTGTGCGAAGACATGTTGCTTGTAGTTGTACTCAGTGAGTTGTGAGTCTGAAGGGCCCGTAGTAGCAATTTATACCTTCTGGCCTATAGGTGATTGGTATACCAACCCACTCGTGGTCACCGGAGTACGCTTTGGCCAATGGCAACCCGACGCAAGGGGAGTGGGGTCATTAGGTTCAAGTAAGCCAATATGCACAGCCAATGGCAATCCAACGTAGGGTAATGATGTTCCCTGAAACCAATAGTTATTGGCCAATGGCAACCCGACGCAAGGGGGGTGGGGTCATTTGGTTCAAGTAAGCCAATATGCCCAGCCAATGGCAATCCACACGTGGGTCTTTAGGAGGACATCAGGGGGGAAATAGGAACGTCGGTGGTGCAAAGAGAATGCAGGAATGGAGACTTCTGACTAGTAGAGGGGGTCGGGTCCTGCCTAATGCTTCCTGAGGCTGCTGCCCGTCTAACGCGCGAGAGAACTTATTCGGTTGCTGAACGTATGGTCTGTTCACCAGGACCCTTGGCGGTGAACACATTCGGTTCTGATTTTTATTCGTGAGGGTTGCTTGATTCACCGTCTCGTCCTTTCCTCCTCGCGCCTACCCCATCCGCTTTTGGTCTACTCCCAACAGTCCTCGGAGCCCCCGCCAGCGCAGCGTTTCTCCTATGTCTTCCTCATCCAGATGTTCAACACTTCAGCCACCGCCATTCGCTTATTCGATTGGCGATGAGAGGGTTGATAGGAGTGTGTGGGCACCCTTAAGCCATCAGTGCTGTAGTGGCTGGCTACCTGCAGGCAATCAGGAACAAGGGACAGTCATTGGGCGAAACGCTCGCATGTCTCGGCGGACCCTTCAGCAGACGATTATGTCGCTTAAGCAGGCTCACTCCGTCGTTGATGTCTCAGGTTCTAATCTGCTAAGCGGAGCCGTCTATTCGCTGAAAGATTGCCACGGCTTTGAGCTCAAAAAATTGGAAATTAGTAAAGAAAAATACATGTAACTCGTGAATATTCGGCAGCATGTCCAACAATGGCGTAGAGAGTGAGGCTGCAAAGAACAGGCCCACGTGGATCCCTGACAGCTGGGTGTCAAGGTTTCGCCATACTGACCCAATATGGTTTAATTTCCTGCTAATCGACCGCCCCGGCCGGCGACAAATTCTTTTAAGATGCACCTCTTGCCGAGCAAACTTCACCGTCACGAAACGTAGGCATCACTGCAGAGCCTGTGGGTACAAAATTCATCCATAAAAATGACGTGTTGTAATTGCTAATCTGAAACGATGAAGCAACATTTTTTGTAAGGACTGCTCCACACACACGTTATTTCTCACTGAGCTTGGCTACACAACAAAACCCGTGCGAGTTTGTGATAACTGCTTTCGCAAGTACGATGCTAGCTACAACCAACAACAGCAAACATAAACAGGGATTTCATTTTGGATGTACTATACGAGCTACTTGACACAATACGCCAGACAGTGTTTTTTTTTAAAATATATATATTTCTAAAGATGAAAAAAAGAAACAACAGCGTTATTTACAACTAATTAGCCGACAGCCATCCTCAATTTTCCTTTTTCACATATATGTTGGCTTGTGGATCAGGTCCCGCATCTTTACTGCCTGAGTTTAGGTACGCGCCCCTAATCTTGGCTTGGCCCGGAAGCTTTCCTTTCGTTGGATCAACTCGCCCATCAGTAGATGAGCTGCCGGATAGAAGCAGCCAGAAGGGATACGAAAAGCCCATTACAACGATGCCACCGAGAACAAGGGCAATGCCTCGGTTGGCAGATTTTGGTACAGGACCTGGGCGTGCCTTGCTCATCTTGATTTATAATTTTATAATTTTTTGTTCTCCTAGAAATGTTTTTAATGCTTTACGCCTGCTTTTCTTTCTCCGTTTTCTTTTCCAGCTTTGGGAAGAAAGACGACTGCGCGACACCGCCGCACTTCGACCCCTTAATCCTCTTCCTCCGACATATCATCTTCTTCTTCGAGAGCCTGCTTAGCATACTTCTCAGCTTCTTCTTGCAAGTCCTTTGGCACGAACTTGTGTAGGTTGCCTGTTTCTTCACAAACCCAGCTCAGTTCCAGCTCGAAGGCTTTGTCCTTGGCGTCGTCGTGCACTGAATAGATACTAGTAGGGTGGAATATAATGAGGAAGAGACAGCTCCGAGTGCAAGAGAATTGTGAGAGAGAGAGAGAGAGAGAGAGAGAGAGCAGAGAGAGAAGGTGATTGCTCGTACATCTTGGCCGCTTCCTTGATAGCCTGGCGGGCAGTCATTTCGGAGAGCTTGAGCTTCTCGATCTCAGTCTTCGCAGCTCTGGCGCCCTTGCCGACGGCCACGCCAAAATAGCCCTGAAATTGCAACGATCGACGTCCGTTACTAATCAGAAGAACCGTTTCTCTTTGATCGGATTAACGCACCCACGAGATGCCAGAAGGCTCAATCATGAAGAGCTGGGGTCCACTCTTATCTACGCAGCCCAGAATAACAGACATGCCAAAAGGCCTCACAGAACCGTAGAGCGTGTAGAGCTGCACAAAGTTGGAGAGACGGTCACAAAGCACTCGGCCCGAGATGTCCGTGCCGTAAAACTCTCTGTAACTTGTAGCCTCAGCCCGTCCTCTATTGACGAGCTGCCTGCCATCGGCCACCAGACCAGACATCGCCTGTAACGACAAAGCGGCAGTATTGCCCACCAAACGGTTAAAACAAAGTGGCAGCGCAATTTGGATAAGGAAAGAGCCATACAAGTCCGCAGTGTCTATCGACAGTGTGAATGCGTCTATTTGTGCCATGGACGAGCATTTTGTTCACTAAGAGCTTCTCTACTGCCAACACTATGCCGTCCTTGACTCGCAAACCAAGGGCAGTGCTGCCAAGTGCATAAGTGACGCTTGGTATGGTGAACAGGGAAGATGAAGAGCAACGCACCCACTGTTTTCAACCGCTTTGGCAGCATACTCCACTTGGAAGACTCTTCCATCGGGAGAATAGGTAGTTGAGGAAAGATCATACTGCACAAATTAGTGGGGGGGCAGATCAATTACTTATTCCCTCCGTCGGATTTGTATCAATGATCCAGCGAAGTGCTAATACATACCCCAGTGCCAATGCTGCTCATTGTGTTGGTTGAATATCCTTTCTTTTTGGAATAACAAGCACACAACCAGCCACGCAAGGTGTCGGTGGCTAAAGCAAGCCGGGAAAAATGCTGGGTCGGGAATTGATTTTCTTCTTGTTTTTATTCTTTCTTTTTCTGGACGTGGCCACTGGCCGCAGTTGAGTCGAAACCAATGACTCAGAGAAGGGCATTGCAACCATGAGTTGGGCACCATCCGTGTCTGCGTCATATCTGTATAGACACACACCGAGGGTTTAATTAATTCGTGGCAAGCCCGCAGTGACACAATAAATAAAGAGCTCCTACAGATGTGTGCCCGACGTTTGGAGCGCGGGAGAGCAGACGAAGTGGGGTAAGGTTGAGAGCAACCACCCAACACCATGGCCTAGCGGCCACCCCTAACGGGGCTCCCCAATTGGGGAGCGGGCGGGGGGTAGGGGGTCCCTTGGCCATGGTGCCTCCCGGCGAATAGGGAGTGTTGCCTTAGGGGCTGCCCTTCAAGCCAAGAATGTTGGTCATGATCGGATGCTCCGGTTCCATGACTTCCATCGTCGCTATGGATGCTCTTCTTGATTGCATGGGAGCGATGGGATCATATTGTCAGCTGCCACCCAGCCGGCATCTGTCAGAGGAACGCCAGGAATTTCAGGCACATCTCTGATGCGCCTTTAGCACGACTCATATCCACACACGACAAATCCGCCCAACACGACACCATGGCCCCTGTCCACCTATCGCCCATGTTAGTGATCTGATCTTGATTAATGTCAACCTTTGAAGTCCTCAAGAAACTGCATACGTATGTAGCCAAGTGGGTGCCGAGACTCGTGTTATTACACATGAAACGATTATCACTGGTCACTACTAGCGCAGAGTATTTGGACAGCTCTTCTGTTGGAGGTTTAGGGATTAGTTGCCGCGTGATTGTGTACCACCAACATTTCACCACAAAGAACGTGCCGAGTGAAGGACTCTCTGTTGCTCCATTTATAACGTTCAGCTTTGGCAAGCGGCTTGAGCCTCTGCGACCTTGTTCTCGGCCTATAGATGACCAGAAAGGCAAGTGCCTGTGTTCTCGCTCTAGGTTGGTTGTGTGCGGCGAAAAGAAAGAAAGAAAAGGCACAAGGGACAGCCGCACCGTGAGACGACTGTAGAAAATGTCGCCAAAGTAGATTCGACGGCTTGAACTTCTCCAACGGTTGCTTCCCCTTCAAGGCAAGGAAGAGTCGAAGGAAAGAAAAAAAAATAAGGAAAACACTCAACGGGTAAACATTTTTTTGTGACCGTTAGGGAGGCAAAAACTGTTCACCACGCGGCAACTCCATTGATGCGGTGTACAAATGAGCGGACAACCGAAGCAGCGACGAAGTATTTCCTATATACAACGAGAAAAGAGAAAGTCCATCGATGCAGCCAGTAACAGAAGCAAATTTGAGAAGGAAGAAGAATTTTTTGGATTTCATCCAGTTCGATTCATCGATGACGTTATCAATGCCGTCAACGAGTACGCTTGCAACGCTACCGATGCCTTGGAGGAGGGCCTCCGTGCGGCACTGGCAAGAAGGGAGGGAAAACCAGTTGCCGAAGAAGAGCTGCAGAAGGGAAGCGACGAAGTTTTAAAAGTTCTCCAACAGGCTATCGACAAGTATTACGACTTGTGGGAGCTCTACGTGCTTCGAAACACCTTTGTCGTGCCACCTGAGTTCTCTGCTCTCAAAGAAACAGCCGCCACAGAGGCTCACAAACCCGATGAGGGCAAGCTCAACTCTCTGAATAAGGAGGGCGAGAGGTTGGACCACGACATTGAACAACTTAAGCGGCGGCTGCTTGCGGTATCCTGGCGTTCTCCCACCCTTCCTTTATCCCCTTGCATAGTCTTCTTCGTGTACTCATCACCACGTATCCTAATCAGACCAAGTTTATCAACGAAGCGTTGGAGAGGGAAAACAAATTGCTGGATGACGAGAATCAGCGATTAGAAGAACATGCACGACTTATCGCACGATTGTCTACCCATGTGAAGGACGGCAATTGTATGAAAACATGCAACCCCTCGGCCGTGTATGTGGCTTGTGCGATATCCAATCCTCACCAATCTTCCGTTCGCTTTCAGTGAGTGATGTTGTGCCCATTATGAAAAGTCTGGTGAGTCGGCGAGAGCAGCTTGTGGCTCTCATCAACGAGGCAAAACGACTGGACGACTCTCTTAAACAACGGGTAAGCACAGGCGCTCGCACGCTTAACAGCCAGGCAATCAATGATTGACATTTGCAGAAGCAGGGATGAGAACACAAGGAAAAGAAGTTTGGTACTGTTGGTAGAGTGTACATTGCGGAAACAATGATAAACGGGAGAAAACAAGAGATTAAAATTTTCTAATTTACGTGATTTTTTAAATCATTATTCGCCCTTCTCCAATCGCCTTGGTCCAGACGCAGCAAACACATACAAACTGTCGGGTAATCCACGGATGGCAAAAAGTCGGTCATTGTACGCACGCTTTCTTTCCTTTCTTTCACATCTGCACAAGACGCGTTTGTCAGAATACCGAGGGAATGACGTCTGCTAGTCCTACGTGCCTGAAGGGATTGGTGGAGGGAGGGATGAGGGTCTCGATGTCACAGCATCCTGTAAGCCATTCCCACTGTTTGGTCTCATCCTGCACGTCGTGCGAAGTGAAGCAGCCAACTACGCGATCGTTGAAAAGTGCTACCAGCGTGCTCGTCCAAGACTCCTGATAAAAATGAAAGCCACTGTATGTGCCCTTAAGTCAGTCATCATGTTGAAGTGAATACCAAACCAATAACAAAATAAGCTCAATTAATAACTGAACAAATACCAAATAAATAAATAAATAAATAAATAAAAAGCAAATGACAACCTGTGGAAGGCGAAGAACATGTGCGGATCTCGATACTCATTCTTGTCGACGAGCTCATCGCGGTAGTCGTGGAAGCGGCCCTTAAAGAAGGTGAGGCGTAATTGAGCCGTGATGTCCACGCTCGTGCTGTGACGCTCCGGGCTGACCTGAGGACCTATCATAATAAGGTGAATTCGACACGGGGGTGCAAGCAAGCCTGATCTCGCCAGCGCCTCGCCCCAATGCTCAAGTGCATTTTCCTCCTCCTCCGGATTGCCACCCAATATAACTACTTGGAACGGTGTTGTTGGGTCGATTTGAGCAACGTAATTCTTCCTTTGAAGCAGTTGGATCGCGTAGGCTAGTGTTAAAGGTTTGGTGCGATTCCACTTCCATACATTGTCCACACTTTGGGTATCAACTTCCGGATAGCAATTTTGCAGGCAAGAGTCCCAATCAGTCAGAAATCTCAGGCTGCTAGCTGACGCGTCTTCCATCTTTTCCTTCCTCTTTCTTTTTTTTTTCTCACTTAGTGGTCGTGGTGGATATGGTCCAATAGGAGGAAAAAAATTCGGGCCACTCGGCCCATTCCATCGATTCCAAGCTGCTCCTGTACACTGTAGTTCCATACCACCACGCATGGAGTGTGGACCTCTTATTGCTCTATTCGCAGCCTTCCTTTGTCTCCTTGCCCTGCCGAGCCCTAACGTCTTGGCTAGGTACGTTTATAATACGCTGCCTTCTGCTCGGTAGGCTGACGACCATATAACACAAGCTCTTCGCAAGTGACGCCCTTCGTCATTGACATTCACGAGAGCGTTCTCGAAGACCTTCATTACCGCCTTGCACACACGAGGTTTCCACCACCATGTGACACCTTCCGAACAGACAACCCTTGGGCTTTTGGCACCTCGTCTGCCTACTTGAAGGAGCTCACTCATTACTGGCTCAACTCCTACAATTGGACCCAGCAGCAGGCAAAGCTGAACTCCTTTCCACAATTCACCACAGGTGAAGCTCCTCCATTGTGGGGGGACACCGGTGTTAAAAAGGGTTTAATGCTACTTCTCGTCGGTAGAGATCGACGGCCTTCGGGTTCATTTCATACATGTCCGCTCTAAGGCACCTAATGCAATCCCTCTCATCTTCTCCCACGGTTGGCCGGGTTCTGTATTGGAGTGCACGAAGGTCATTCCACTTCTCACTGGTTCGAACCAATGACCCAATATATCGCACTGGCTACATGTCTCATCACGATGCGCTCCGCTCACCAGATGAAAGGGCTACTGTGTCTTTCCATGTCGTTTGTCCCAGTCTTCCCGGCTATGGCTTCTCTGAGGCCCCAAAGGAACCTGGTACTGCTCTGACGCTCTATTTCGTCGGACTGCTCTCAACCAACACACCTGTTGCAGGGTTCGACACGGCCAAAATAGCATCCATGTTTGCTCAGGTGAGATTGCTGCCGAACAATTCAGCTGCGAACATATTATTGTACAGTCGAGTCTTGTACTGACGGGCTCCAGCTAATGGACCGCCTCGGTTACTCCCGCTACATCGCCCAAGGAGGCGATTGGGGTAGCATTATCTCTACTGAACTCGCGGCACTGTACCCTCATAAAGCTCGTGCCCTTCATATCAACTTCCTCGGAACCGGCCCTCCTTTTGATAAAGGCATCTCTTCCCTCGCTCCCCCTTCGATTTTTCTTCACTCAACGTTTACTCTCTTAGGTTTGCTCGCTACTTTAAAACTGGGCCTCTCGTATCTGTTCCCAAGCTTCTTCTACACGGAAACCGAGAGGGCCAATATCGCAGAAACGACTTCGGTACTACTGGAAGAGACTGGGTAACTCGCTCTTTCTCAAGGAAAGAAAGCCAGCGCATGCATCTCACCGCTTCGAGGATTCTACGCCAGCTACCTTCATTTACAGGCCACGCGGCCACACACGATAGGCTTTGCACTGAATGACTCGCCAGTCGGTCTGGCGTCCTACATCGTTGAGGTGACTCACGCACTCTACGTGATTGGCGATTGGCCGAGCCGTTTCCGTTTCTGAATATCTAACTCATCCCCTTCCCTCGGACATGTACAGAAATTCAGGCGGTGGAGCGATTGTGACGGAGACGTGGAGAAGAGGTTCACCAAGGACGAGCTTCTCACCAACATGTGCGTCATGAAAGGCATTTGGGATTACCCTGATATTTCGCTGAGCGCTACCTGTGTCCTGATGCTGCTCAGCATGATTTACTGGGTGACGGAGTCCATCTCCTCGAGCATGCGCCTCTATTATGAAGCCTTCCACGCGGAAGACTTCCAACACAGAGTCCGCACGCTGTATGTGTCAGTCCCCACAGGTACGTCGGATCTCTCTGCACACTCGCCCATCAGTCGGTGGGGCACTTATTCCGGCCGTCTGTGCGTGCTGCAGCTGTTGCGTCCTTCCCGAAAGAGGTGACCCGTTGGCCACGCAGCTGGGCCGGTGCGTGTTCTCTATATGGATCACATATCTGCCCCCGATCGAATGTTGATCGTTCCCTGTCTACTCGGACCCAGAGTACTATTACAATGTCACTCGATGGACTGAGATGGCGCAAGGAGGACACTTCGCGGCTCTCGAGGAGCCTCACGCCCTGGTATCTGACATAAGGGCCTTTATAGAGTCATTGCCGAGAAGACTTCTACCTTCACAGTGACTTCAGCTTCAACTGAGAGAAGCCCCAACGATGAACTGTGAGTGTTCTAATTTTGCCCACTTTCTGCCTTCCTTTCTTTGCTTGCCTATTTTTCTCTTAGACTTTCTTGGTAATAAATTGCAACATGGAGTGTGCGGAGAGAGCAACAGCTATGCGGTGGCGATTCTTTTACGTTTCCTGTGGACTCCTCGCTCTAGCGTCGTGGATGCTCTATGCTACTGTTTTCATGGTAACCTGCCCTCTGGGGCCACGCAGTGCGTAGTGGCCAACCTTTTGTGGTAAAGAAGCTGCCCGACAAGTGGAGTATGCCCACCTCAATGCGGGATGTGCTTCAGTTGCACTCTTCACTTGAAACACTCAAACAAGACCACCCTTTCCATTTGCTGTGCACAATAATACTGCTGTTCATTGTGTAAGTAACCCCCCTTCCCAGATGGTTGTGACATCTCCACTAAGGAATGGCAGTAAAGAAACTTACAGTCTACCGGGCCTACCCCTGTTCAACATCATGTTGGGGGCATTGTTCGGACTTCCACTGGGCTTGCTGGCTGCGGCCATCGTATGAAATGTCAGTTTCTTACTTAAGCTCGTTCCTGCTCAAGTTTGGATCACTAGGCGCGGTCAGTCGGCTCGTCTCTCTGCTATATGGGGGCATACGCGCTTGGGCGGGACATGGTTGCGCGCATCTTCCCGACACGTATATCTGAATTACAGCATAAGGTCTGAAGAGCATTCTCGCTTTACTTTCAGTAGTATGGTAGCCTTACTTCAACTTAAAAGATGAGGAAGCACGACAAGGACATCTTCTACTATCTACTGTTCATCCGTGCCGTCCCTATGACCCCGCATTGGTCAGTGACTGTGGTTGTTCCAAACTTGTACGCGTACTAGAGCTAACTGCATGGTTGCGTTCAGGCTTCTCAACATGGCTGCACCCATCGTCGGGGTTCGGTTTTGGCCGTTCTTCTTCTCAGTGTTGCTTGGTACGGTCAATGTCTTCCCGGTAAGAGCGAGCAAGAGGAGAGTAGCTGAGTAGCACGAGTTCTCCAGGCACGCTGCCTATGAACTTTGTGATGGTGGAGGCTGGCCAGGTGCTTCACGAGATCCACTCGCTCCACGAGATTCTCTCTCCCTGGACGGCTGCCAAGTTGGTCGTCATCGCTTCCTTGTCTCTGATCCCCTCTCTTGTTGCGCGCCTAAGACGTCGGCGAAAAGAGAAACCGTAAAACACAGGTAAGTATTTCTCGATGGTTTGTGTGAAGATCGCGGTCTTCAACCATAGAGGTGCGATTGGAGGCAAGGCGTGACAGAACGAATGGTTTTGTTTAATGAATCTTCATCGCATCGAGAGAGAGAGGAGAAATATTACATCATAACTGTACAGACCACAAAACTTCTACCTATACACACAAGCCTGCCGGCGATCCGCGGCAGATTGGGAGGAGTACTACGGTTAGTAGTCTTTCTGCTTAGGCCGTCATCTGCTGGCTAGAGTTGGTGAGGGCGGCGATAGCGGGCATGGCGCGCTTGAGCTGGTCGCAGTGGAATGACTGCGGGATGTACTGCAGAGGCACGCCGTAGATGGGTTGCGTGATGTGCTGAATCGGAGGAAGTGGAAGCTTGTTGTTTCCGCCTTCGGCACTTCGCGAAGCGGTCTGCTGATGTGTGGTGGCCATCTTGATAGGCTGGTGGGCCTGGCCGGCCTTCGTGACGACCGCACCACCGGCGAGCATCCTGGGAACATTCGCAGGGGACTCGGCGGCTCCGGTGTTGTTCTTCTGTGGCTGCTCGACGACGTCCATCTTCTTGATGGTGGTGGTGTTGGTGATGCCGCTAACGTCGCTGGTGGACTTGGCGCTGTCGCCTTCCACTCTTTGTCGCTTTCTGATCGGTCCGTCGGACTCGTTCGCGGGGTCAGCGCTGTTCTTGCCCTCTCCGGGAGCAGAGCCCGAGGCTGCCGCAGCTGCGTTGGCCTTCTTCACCTTGGCCCTCATGTTCTGGAACCAAATTTGCACGGATCGCGGCGTCATGCCCAGGCGGGTAGCAAGTGACTGGCGCGTGTTGGCGTTCGGCATCGGCTCACGGTGGAACTCCTCCATGAGTATACGGAGCTGGTCTGGCGTGGTCTTTGACCTCTTCCTCTTCTTCTCGCCTTCCACAGGCTGTTGTGGGCCAGTCTGCAGCTTGCCGCTGGGAGTAGTGGGACCCGCGGGCAAGACGGTCACAGGCTTTGTAGCTACTGGACGGATGGCCTGGGGCTGGGGCAGCTTAGCCGGCGCGGGTGCAATGGGTTGAATCGTGGGCAGAGGGAGATGAGTTTGTGGCTGCTGAGTAGTAGGCGGCGCTGTGGCGCGGCCGCGACTTGCAGGAGCACGCACTTCCTTGTGCTGTCCGCCCGCAATCCCGAGAAGCGACAAAATTTCTGCGGTTTCTAGCTTTTCCCTGCGAATGGTGGAAAAAAGCAAATTAATTAGCACACGATATGAAATGAAATGAAATCACAGGAAATCGGGAAGAAAGAGAAGGGAACTCTCCCCGTAGGCGGAGAAAGCTCCCCGAAAAGATGCGTGAAGACGAACGCATCGAGTAGAGGAGTTGCATCTTTCTTGCATTCCCTACTCGTTGTTTGCATTCACGATCTTGCAGGACCACACACACATAGAGGGATATGGAAATCTGCACGTACTTGGTCTCCTTGTCCGCCTCCTCTGAGAGAGCTGTTGAAAGCTCCAGTAGTTGATTGAAGCGCACGGAGCGGTTGGTGCGTGTGTGCGAGCGAAGAACTCGGCCTCTCGTGGTCATTGTAGGAGTTAGCGTTGTGTAAAGGATTTGAAAGATCTTGTGCACGCGGAGTTGTCGGCCAAGCGTTCTTTTTGTTGTGGCGGTTGTGCTGCCGCTTCTGCACTCTCGAGAGTAGTTTGGCTGCACGTGTGTAGACGGAGGTAGGAGCAGAGAGTAGGAAGCTCAATTTCTCCGACGTCGGTAGCTGGTGATGTGTTCACTGCAAAGCAATGGAATGAAAATGAAAGGTGTCTAGCTTTATAGTCTCGTGCAGCCCGTGCGGACAGCCAGTCATTTCGCTGCTCCTCGCTGTGCCCTGCGCGTTGATTGCCCACGGCCCAATGGGCAAGCGCCATGCTTCATGTCGTTCCGTGCGCTGTCGAGAACAAGCGTGGAAAAGTTCAAACCGTAGGGATTTCCCAGGAAGGCTGACTAATTGCTAAGCCACCATTCTTTCCCAACGAGCCGCCGGGGACGGAGGGCCGCGCAAGGCCAATTCGGCCGAATTTCCTGCGATCCCTTTGGGTACCATAGCCACGCAGGCACGATGACTTGGGAACTGGAACGCTAAAGTCGACCGCTGCTGAGCAAAGCTCCCTGTGTGGTATGCGTGCGATAGCGCCTGAGATATTCAACCATGGTTCGTGAGAGCTCCCAGGTGAGGGGATACTGCAGCGGCATGACGGTAGTAGGGTAATTTGTTGGTTTATGGCTGACTGAGATGAGGTCACAAGAGCGCTGTTGGCGGCGCAAGCTGACACCAAATAGCCAACATATTTTGTTGGTGGTCTTTCTCAATTTCGTGCTCTCCTTCACCTTTCTCCTTGCCCTTATCCGCCCCGCTGCTTTCATCCGCCTCATCCTCGTCCAGGTTCTTCAACTTGACCACGTACTTTCGCTCGCCGGTAGCCGTGGCTACCAACGGAAGATACGGATGGAAAGTACAAGAGTTGACAACATCTGTTTACACAAGAGGGTCAACCATGCCCTGATCCACCCCTAGAGAGTAAGACGGGACGAACCGCTGTGCTCAGTCAACGTGTTCACCGCCCTACCCGTTTGAAGGTCATAGATATAGGCGTGACGGTCCTGGGTGTTGGGTTTAGTATGGTTCCATTGTGTGAGGAGTCCAACAACATAGAAAGAACAAGACGGTGGCATGTACCTGACTGGCGGTGATGAGGTATCTCCCGGTGGGATCCAGATCGAAGTGTATGTGTTGGTTGGTCTCCACCAATCGCGATAATCGCATCACTACACGGCTGGTGTTTCGAATATCCCAACAGAGAATATCGTTCTCTTTCCTTGCTCCCGTAAAGAGGTAGTTCCCATCAGGCGTGAACAGGGCCTGTTTCGAATCCGAATGAGCATTGCTTCAACCTGAGGAGAATGCAGAAACGAGATCACGTTTCCCAACCTGCGTCACGCCACCCCGATGCCCCTCAAGCACAGATATCGCATCCCGCTCCCCTTCACTGTAGAGTCCCACCCGGCTCGAATATGAGCCAGCTGCTAACAAGCCACTGTAGTCCGGATTGAAGGCGATGCACGATACGATGCCTGTTGTACACCTAGTGCGTCATCATTCCCCCTTCCATTTGAAGGAAGAGGGCGGGAAGGGGTGTGATAGGCGCATTTAATAGCGTGCCTTTGGAGCCAAGGTCCTTCGTGCTCAGCGTGCTGTAACTCCTGCCAGGCGCCGCCGTATCGAAGATACGTATAGCTCCGCCGTAGCCGGCGTATATCCTGATAGGAAGGACAGTAGGCGGCCATGTGAGACGAGACACAACACCGCACGGGAAAGCAGGTGACGGTGGCACGAAACTGCTCAGCGGTCATGTTGAATGCCACCGAAATGGCGGCCGTGATCTCGTCCATATGATTGTAAGCGCGATAGGTCGCCCTGTGCTATTTTTTTTTTTTTTT
>CDFF01071602.1:18641-37218 GCA_000826265.1 Acanthamoeba culbertsoni
TTTGTTTTGTTTTGTTTTGTTTTGTTTTGTTTTGTTTTGTTTTGTTTTGTTTTGTTTTTTTGTACGGAAATAGAAGGAATAAAGTGAAAACAATTCCACAGCATAGCATGTCTTAGCTACGTCGCGCACCTCGCCAGTGAAGGCATCCCAGAGGTGGATCGGGTGATCCCGGCTGGTGGTCAAAAAGCAACACGTGCTGGGCTCTGCGCATCGAGAAAGAAGAAGAATTCAGTCAGACGTGACCTACGTTATAGATGATCGGAGACGAGCCATACGCGCGGAATTCATGTGCGGATACCAACAGGAGTCGTAAATAGTCTCCCCCTCTTTGATTCGAAGAACGGCACTAAGCTGAGGGGGCGTGTGCAATAATCGCTCCTCATCGGTCATCATCTGCAATGTGTAAGCGCGCTCGGCGGCATCGGCAGGTCTGACATCGTTTAGAAATGGCACAACCAAGTGTAGTCAAGCTTTTGGCGTACAATTCAAAAATTCGAACGTAGTTATCGTCACTCGTGGTGAGGATGCAGGAGCCATCAGCGGACCTAAATGCAAAGTGAGAACACCCAATGGCTGATTAAAAATCGTAAAATAAAATAAATAAAAAATATTTACATTATTTGGGGCGTTCTCCGGAACGATTTCATTATTGTGGTTCTTATCTTAACAGTGAACACATAATTCTATTTCATATCAGAGCGACGAATACGTGTCATCCGTGTGGCGAATAATAAGTGACCAATTTACAAAAACAAGTATGAAATAACAGGAGAGGCTTCTGGCTGGTACCATTTCGCCAACTTTAGGAAGTTGTTTGTGGTATCGTTGAGGAACTCCGCTTCTGCCATATAGAGGGGTCGAAAATGACTCTCATGCTCCGATATGAGCCACGGATGCGGAGGTGGCAGCGATGCAGCTACAGTAACACTTGGGTCCGAATGAGCCGACTCGACGGTCTCTTCCGTTACAATCGATTGTTGTATGGCATAGATATAAGCGTCCACGTTTCCTTCAGCATTGTTTAGAGCTGGCTCCCTCCCTTCCTCTTCCTCTTTTGTAGTGTCCAGTTTTTGCCTCTTCATCACATGCTCGCTGGTACCTCCAGCAAGAGGCTCGCTTGGTTCCATGGCCTGAAAAAGAAAGGAAAAGTGGAGCAAGAAGGGAAAAGAAAAAAGAATTACTCAAAGATGAGGCGAAGGCTGTCCTGGTGCGCTTCTTCATCTGTCGGTGTTCCACCGGCAAGTATTGTGCCCATTGGTCGTCCGAACTTCGCGTTGTGCAATCGCTTGCTTTGGGGTGTGAGTGTCCAACACCGCCAGCTGTTCTCCACATTCGACGACGACGAGAAACCGAAGGTGAGTATCAACATACCACGAGATAAGATACAACTTTCCTTCAGCCGCTCCAGCGGACCCGGTGGCCAGAACGTGAACAAAGTGAATACCAAGGTATAAATACCGCGTGCACGGCAACAGCCTGCTCCTTACGATGCACTTACCCGCCCGAGCTGCCAGGTTGAGCTCCGATTCAACCTACAAGAAGCGGACTGGATCCCAGATGACGTAAAAGATAGACTGCGAATGCAGCGGTAAGTGTGTTTGGCCGTGTTTTGGTGTGACGAAGGCAGTACCAAACACTTTTCGCTCTCGTTGTGTGTGTGTGTGTGTGGCAGAGGGGGCGACATCAACAAAGAAAGCGAGATGGTGGTCACTTCATCAGTGCACAGAACGCAGGGCCACAACTTGAACGAAGCCTTCCGAAAACTCAAGAGGTATCTAGACGAGGCCAGCATTGTGCCCAAGGAACGCGTCGCCACCGAGGTGCCCGATTATGCCATCGAGCACAGGCTCAAGGAAAAGAAGCGTAGGAGTGAAGTGAAGCAAAACAGACAAAAGCCGCGATGGGATGACCACTGAGGAGGAAAATAGAACGAAAAGGACTCTATTTACGCGCGGGAGAAGAGGGAAGAAACTTAGAGCTTAGAACACGACGGTGTCTAGCATGGCACCGAGCAGCTGAGTGGCGTTCTTGGCCATGAGTTTTTCCACATCCTGCTCGAGATGCTTCTTCGGGTCGACCTTGCCCACGTTCTGAATGGCAAGCTTCTCTGGAGGGATGTTAATCTCGTCCTGAATCGCCTTGTTGTATGCCTTGGCCAAGTTGAGCATCTCCTTCACGATGGCTTCGTTCTGCTTGCTGTGCTCGTTCCAATCTTCAAGCAGAAGACCGTCAGTCCACTTGGGCTTGTGCACATTGAGAAGCATCTTCTGCTCCAGCTCATCCTTTCTGTAGTTGATAGCAATAGAATAGTAGTGCCTATTCAAGCCATGGATGAGGGCCTGGACGCGCGCGCGCGCAAGAGCAAGTTAGCATTACACATGGATCGGAAAAATGTTAAGCGAAAGGAACCTGTATGGACGGCTTATTGAGATGGCCGATATTTGATGTGGTCTGTCTTGGCTCCTGGCCCATGAGGAGAGTCTGTGGGTTGATGCAACGGAAGGCATCGATAACGACCTTGCCTTTCACACTTTGGATGGGATCCACCACGACAGCTACGCAGCGCTCATTGATGGCCTCAAAACTCTGTTCATTCAACAAAAGGAGCTGTCGGTGCTGCGGAAGCGGAACAAACTGAATAAGTAAATCGAGTGCACCTGCTGCGTATTGACATCAACGCCAGAGAGCCAGCAGCCAAAACCAGGGTGAGAGTGATACCACCCTACCACCATCTCTGGCCTGGAAAGGAAAGCCGTCAGACGCGTCATGAAAGGGCGCATGAGGGGGGAAGGGGAGTGAGGGGGAAAAACGCACCTGCCTGTCTGCTTTAACATATCCAACATCTTGGTCTGAAAGACAGGATCAACAGCTTCTACACTGACACCGGTACCGCTCTGGGGCATAGCAAACACATCTTTGCAGCGAACAGTGTAATCGTCCACAAACTCGCCCAGCATAAGGCCCATTACTTCCATGGGCACACCGGCTCGGCCTTAAAGAAAGTAACAAGTGAGGATTGAAGGTGGCTGTAAGATTTTGTTCCTCCTGAGTGATGTGTACCGTGTTTCAACATCTTGAGAAGAGCCAGCGAAGAGATGTACACTTGCTCGGCTGTGTCCACAACAGGTGAGTCAGGAGGGGGCATTCCCTGTCCCATTCCCCCCTGCATTTGTCGAAGCATTTGCTGAAGATTCTGCATTGTATCGATGTGGGTTTTCTTCTTCTAGATTGGGCCTAGGTTTGGTGTACACTCGCGATCTTGTTGGCAACAAAACAAACCGTGTGCTGGCGGAAAATTGTCGACTGGATTGCAAACAAAAAGAAATGCTGAAGAAATACAGAAATGTATTTTTCCCATTTGGCGCAAAGAAATGCTGGAGAAGGTTGGGCAGGTGGTTATGCCTGGTGAAGTGATCGGCCAAGTTGATCCTGCCAAGACAACTAAAATCGGCATCGGTGTAATCCAGAATCAGGAGAAGCTGATCGCTACCAAGTGTGGAATTTTGAGAACGAAGGGAAATCACATTTGGGTGGACAATCGCCAAAAGCGGGTTGGCATTCCTTTCTCTTAACTTTCCCAACCCTTAGGGCTAAACCCCCCCGTTTTAGTACGTGCCCGTGATGGAAGACATGGTGCTCGGCATAGTCATGGAGAAGCACTCTGAAAACGTTAAGGTTGATTTGGGCAGCGCTGTGCCCGCTACTCTTCCAATGTTGGCCTTTGAGGGAGCTTCGCGCAAGAACAGACCCAACCTTCACGTACGCTGGCTTTCTCTAAGTGATTACCATCACTTGCCTTTAGACTATTCAATGAATCCTCACATTGTGCGATGAAGGTGGGATCCATTGTGTACGCTAGGGTGGTGGTCGCTAATAAGGATATGGAGCCCGAGCTTGTCTGCACCTCGGCGACCGGTAAAGCCGACGGCTTCGGTATCATCACGGGCGGATACATGTTTAAGTGCTCGCTCAGCCTCGCTCGACAGTACGCCAGATATCCGAAGCCTCTCCTTGCTGCTTTGTTAACTTAAATATTTTTTCTTTGATTTTTATTATTTGGGTTGCTTGAGTGTATAGGCTGCTTTCACCAGATTGTGTAGTACTTCAGGAACTGGGCAAATCCATACCTTTTGAGATTGCCGTTGGCCAGAACGGGCGGGTCTGGGTGCATTCAAACTCGAACGCACAAACTATGATTATTTCCAATGCCGTCCTCAACTGTGAGTTCCTCTCTCCCGCTCAAACACGGGACATGGTGCAGCAACTCCTCAAGATGGCCGCACTACAAAAATAATAAAAACCGACATTGGCGCCAACAGAATAAAGGAAACTTCCATAGAAAAAATTTTGGCGGGAAAATAACCCACTACCAACAGATGGAGGCAAGCACGGGCGTGAATTTGGCAACCCTTAGTGTAGGAAGATCATTCGGTGATGATAGCGACGATGGCATGTTACGGAGGATTGTTATGAACGAGCTCATTGCACCGGAAGTGCTACCATTCCAAACTGAGATTATCACTAAATCCAAGGAGTTTCTGAGCACAGAGGTTTGTGATTCAACTTGTTAACACCCTTGTCCCTCTTATGTTGATCTCTACTTGTTTGGCAATAACAAAGGAGGACAAGGCAAGCGAGCCATATAAAGGCGAAGGCGAAGACGCGTTCTTGCGCAGGCAGTTGATGACCTCTTGGTATTTACAGCGTATCAAGTACCTGCTTACAGCCTATCTACAAACAAGGCTGCGCAAGGTTCCTTTGCCGCATGTGCCCTCCGGCACGTTAAGGTTTTCATCTTTTCTTTGGCCTAGGTTCAGCGACACGCTGAATACATTCTTCACTCGCCGTTAGAGACCAGCAAGCTGTCTCCCAACGAGCTCCAGTTCTTGCAGCGGTACTTTGCATACGGAGTGCTGAGGAACTATCAGAGTATATCTTGATTTCCGAAGTGTCGTGGCAGATTCCGCGAACTCGAACTGCAGCAGAGCAAAGCAGTCGACATCATTTCCCATAAGATTGCCGAGCGGGTAGGCGAGATCGCAATTCCTAAAGCAGGTACATGTCATTCTACAACATTATCTCTGCTGGGTCGATTCAACGCATTATAACACCTGTTTTATATGCAGGAATGCCTCAGTTGAGCACGAACGTTTTTGTGAGGGCATTAGATGATCTGCGCACGAGTGATCTGGATGGTGTAGAAATAGAGCTGACCAAGGGCTCGGTACACTACCTTCCCTACCGGGCAGTACGAAATCTTCTTGCCAGGGAAGGCGACAAGATCGCACTAATGTAGAAGGTCATGTATGGTTGGTGGGTTTCGGAGGACAATAAGGAGAGCTTCTCAGCAAGAAGGTTTTTCCCCCCATAACATTGCAGCGGAACACAGTAGATTCCGAGGATGACAATAGAGTCTCGACTCCTCCGTGCTTTAACTTGTCTGCCACTACACTTTAGCCATTCCGGCAGAAAGATGGGATGAAGATTAGTGCCGAATACAAAAAAAATGCAGTAGAATAGCACAGAGAGCAGCCCACCGTTGGTACCCACAGGCCTTAACTGTTCTGCGGAATATTTGGTGAAGACGAGAATGCGAAGCAAGAACCGGTAATAGTGATGTAATATTGAGATTCCAAAGCCGCTTGCACCGCGTGTCTACCTGATGCTGGACAACGTTAATTGCAAGGATGGCACAAAGACCTAGAAACCACAAAATGCTTACACTAAGTGTAGCAACCTTGTAGTGTAAGCAAGGTCTTCGCTAGCCATAGCGTAAGCCAAGCTGCATGTCTCCTATAATTATCTATGATCCTGCTTAAAGACTTGGAAAAGGTTGCAAGGCAGTAGGAATGAATTTCTCTTTTATAAGTGATTAGTGAACAAAAGCAAAGTATTTATAAAAAAAATAGGCAATGTCCAAACAATAATTTTTAAGATAAACATTAAAGCAAACATGTTGTTATATTTGAAGCATTCATGAAACATGCCTTTAACAAATCCTTGGTATGAAGCGCTATGATGCTATATGCCTCATGGGAAAAAAGAAAAGTAAAAAAAAAACTTCAACTTTCCCTCTCTTGGAAGTTTCCACCATTCCTTTGTAAAATTTTTCGCGTTACATTGAAACGGATATGTTGCAGTGAAATCCTGGATTTCCTAAAACGAAGTTACGTATTCCTTAATGAAACAGGTTTAGTTCATCCTTTGGGCTTGCTCGCTTGTGTTCTCGCCTGAACGCTGTGTCTGCCTGGTGGCTTGCCACAGATAATGTCAGAGATAACCCGCTCTTTCTTCCCTTCCCTCCCGTCCCCTATTGTGCTCTCCAGCAACTCACCGGCTGCAGTCCTTCTGCTTAAGGCATGCGAGCTACAGTCACACGCGATCACCTCAGTATCCCAACCTCAGACTGTTCCGGCCTCCTTACCGAGCTTCGGCACACCGAGGGGCGGCACCTCATCAACTCAAGTTCTAAGTGGAGGCAATGCGGGCAACAAAAACATATCGATACGCAACTTGTTCACACCCATCGACAAAATAAAAATAAAAAGAATAAAAAATATCCACCTGAAGAATGATCGTTACATAGGGTATTTGTTCTAGTGCATGTCGCAATGAATCCAATTCATCACCCGTGCTCAAGGATCCAATCTGATGAAATCTTCTTCGTTTTGTGCACCGCCGTGTGCGTCGCCTCTCACGGCATCTTTCTTATCCACATCTTCCAGGAGTTCTTCAGCCTCTTCACTATCATCCTCTTCTTCCTCGTCGTCTTCCTCGTCGTCTTCCTCGTCGTCTACCTCGTCCATGTCCGCAATATCTCCTTCCTCTTCTTCGGCTGCAGCACCTTCTTCTGTTTTCATTTCTTCAACGGGGCTGTCCCAGCGATTGGGGAAGGTAGTGATGCGAGGCTTAGTTGCAAGGATATTTCGTACGATCTTCGTAACATCGTGCGGGTTTGGCGGGTTCTCTTGCAACTCTGGAGTCTCGTACTCATTGTTGACGTAGAAGCCAACCCGGAGAAACTCACCGCTCCTGTAATAACACTTCAACAGGACGACAGTGACGCCAAGAAGGTCCGTGGGAGGAATCCTGGCATGATCTGGTGGATCAGTCTGGATGAAAACCGGAATGTGAGTGCTCACGATAGTTTGTTGGAGACCTCGGCAGTGATACCTGCAAAACGAACTTATTGACGCCCACAGGCACAGGCCCTACCATAACCGACTCCAATTCTTGATCATACTGTACGTTTTCCGCTGATCCGACATAAATTACCTTCCACTCAAGATCTGCAAGCGAACACAGAGTCCGTAGTGTGAAAAAAAAAAGCTTTCTCCATCGAGTAGAAAATGACACACTCCTACCTTCTTGAAGTGGGGTAAGGCACTCGAACGTAATTTCAAACATAAGAGGTGAAGACCATTTGGCTGGGTTCTCAAGAACCTGAACATTGGTGATGTTGACGCTACTCATTGGGGGCGATAAACACTGCTCGAGCAGGTACGACAAAGCCAAAGGCTGCGGTGCAAAAACAGAAAAAGGCGCGAAAATAATTGAAATAATACTTTCCCGCCATTATGGCCAGCGGCAAAGGCATGGAAGACGATTCAGGAATCCGGGCAGATTTTCTTGATGGAGCCGACCGTGGCTTTGATGCTGACGAAGAGGCACTCAATGAGGGCCAGCACCAGATGAAGTGTTTCAAAGAATTGATAGATAAGCCAGTGGCCGAAGAGATCAAGCTGTTTGAATGGTGTCCAACCATGGATTTACTTGCCTGGATAACCACCGACAACCAGCTTGTGGTGCAGCGGCTGTCGTGGCAGCGCCTCTTCAGCATTCGCACCCACGACCAGGCCATCACCGCCCTTACTTGGCGGCCCGACGGTACCGCCTATTAGTCCTCCTCTGCTCGCTCCTTACCATTTTCTTGCCCACAGGCAAGGTGATCGCCGTTGGACACCAAGATGGCAAGATATCACTGGTCGACGTCGAGAACGGCACCTCATACTTCTCTTCTCAGTTCCACTCTGCATCAATCACCTGCCTGCACTGGGCTCAGGAGACGATCATCACCTCATCCTCCTCGATGCGTCGGGCATCATCGAGCCTTTCTAGCCTTATGCACAAGGCCCATATCCACTACCTCACGGATCGTACAGAGCGGTTTCTTAAACAACTTCCGCCTCCGCCATTGCAAGGCCAGTCATCAGATGGGTGCGCCTTTGCATCATGCGATACTGGTAGCAGCACAAATGATTGCTTAAGCTAGAGCCTGTCAGGATTCTAGACGCGGAAACAAGCACAAATGCCGCAGCGCGCATGCCGCCGCCTAACCAACTGAACGTTCTTGTCTCTGGCGATGAGAGCGGAAAGGTTATTCTAAGGTGAGTTCTCCGCTGAGCCGGCTTTGCTCTGCGGTAGTCACATCCACTCAAATATGCTTGCGTCTTAACAGCGCCCTCGGCACGTTTTGCGTAGGCATGGCAGATATCCGCGACATGGCCAATTCACAGCAGGTATATGGCGAAGCAGTTGTGTCGGGTGGCTGTATCTCACTCTATCATCAGGCGCAAGCGACCAAGGTCAACCTCTCGCCAGACCTCCGGCACCTGTACATTTCGGTGGAGGGAACTCTGGACTGGGAGTATCTCACGGTCCGTGAAGACGACGTGACGCAGGCTTCATTTCTTTCCCCCTTGCCACCGGCCTCCACTTCTTCGTTCTCACCGATCAAATCCGCCGAGGCCTTGCCCGTTCTCGGGCTCATCGATATCAACACGTCTCTCCTATGGTCGCGGAGACAGGAGCTCAAGCTGATTGCGGTCCAGTCCTCCTATATATCGTCACACTTGTCCCACATCGGAACAACTCTTGGGCTGATGGGCGACAAGTGGAACCAATCGATAAATGAGTTCAATGCCCGATGTGTCGATTTCACAAACGTGCTGCATGGTGACACTCTTTGGCCTCTCCTCCTCATTTATCGAGTGGTTGCTTACCTTGGACCTCTGCAGAGAACAATAGCACCACGACGGTTCGGCAGGAGCTGCTGTACTTTCTTGTGAGCGGGGTTCCCAGCCCGGAGCTGGAGCGATTCCTGTTGACTACGCTCACGGAATCGGTACCGCGCACTTGCCTTGCCCCTCCCCCTCGTTTTGGTTGTCCCTAAATTCTTCCTCAGGGCGTGCGTAAGTTGGGCAAGGGGATCGAAGCTGGCTGTGCTCGGCTCGAGGAGCTTCTGATCGCGCACCTCAAACCTGCCAACGAAATGCTCATGTTCCGCTTAAGTGAACTGCAGGGGAGGGTACAGCAGCTCGAGTGTCAAAGGATCGGCGAGTTCTCCTGGGGGCTGACTTACTCCTCTTGCGCGTATTGTGTGGTTGTGAATAGGCCAAATGGTATGAACAGTTCGGCATTGTGGGTCTGGAGGAGGAGTCTTTGTCTTTTCTCCTTCAGAAGGCTTCTTTTTTCATTCGTCGCACCGAGGAACTGTGTAAGATCCTCGGAGATGTAAAAAAGAAATACTCTGCTTTCTTCAATTGGCTCCTCACAGGTACGACGCCATTCCGATACCGTTGGATGCATGCCTCGCTGATCACGCCATGCTATCTGTCCGTGAATGTGCAGGAGCCCTCCGACTTTCGGACATGCTCACCAGGCGCAGGATGAAGGAGCTCGTGCCGGTAGATGAGAAGGCCGTGTCCGACTTTCTTAACGATATTTTGGGAAAGGACCTCATTGGGCCTTTTTTCCGGGAGTCTGATGACCCTCCCGCAGATGAAGGCGCCATGATTCCAGAAGCGCAAAAGGATTCCGAGCTGCCATCGCCTGGAGTGTCGCGTATTCCCTCAGGGAATCGAAAGCCTTCCTTAGCGCAGCGCATGTCGTCTCTCCCCTCGTCTTCTCCCTTCATGCTCTCCTCTTCGCTATCGCCTTTTGCCAGCTCTTCTCCGCGAGACCCAGACACTGCCACAAATATGAGTGACTTTGCTACGCCCGCGCGACCGGGCCTGCAGCCATCGCAGCTGCGACGAGGCGCCAACCCTTCTACGCTGGGCTCGCTCTCTGCATTCTCCACACCTTCATCTGGCTTGGCATCGGGTACGGTGTCGTTCTTGATGAGCACTCCGGCCAGCCTTCAGCGATTTTCGCCATCCTCGATTGCAGCCAGCGTGGCTCGATCGCAACTCTCCTGCATCTCCGCTATGTCAACACCTTCATCAGCCTCTCGAGGCTATCACAGCTCCAGAGGCACGCCGACATTTTCCAGGGCAGTCCAGGATGAACAGCAAGAGGTAGCCGCGTTTCAAGCATCACAGTCGCTGAAGCAGATGTTCAGCGACATGGCGACGACTTATGAAGAAATATTCATTATGCCGTCGCAGACGCTGGCAAAATCCTTTTCGGTGGACAACGCATTTCCACTGCTTACAATCAAGAAGCCTTTATCAACCAAATCTGTGCCCTCCGATGCGCCGAAGCACAATCCCGAGGCACCAGCCAAGCCACCCGCAACGGAGCGTGAGCGCAATTATTGGGAAGATTCCGAGGACGAAGGCGCCGAGGAGGCCACGCAAGCACAAGAAGCCGTGGGTGCTGGAGATGCGGGACTCGAGCCTTCGATGCTAGATACCGAGGAAGATGCGGAGGGACAGGAGGACGACATGCCTGATCAAGTTCTCACTGCCTTCTTCACTGAAACCGTATGCAAACCGGTGGATGAGGAGAACAGCTTCACGAACGAGCATGCCCCCACGTGTGTGCATCTCACGGCGTTCTATTCATCTGCCCCAGCGGCCAGCGCTGTGCAGTTGGACGCGCTCCTGGGCTCGACCGACGCTTCGATGTCCTTCCTGGCCGGTTTGGCCACGTCCGCGCCATCGAAGTGTCTTGTGTGGCTGCTGCGAAAACAGTATTGCTTCAATCCCAGGCAATCCCGGCGAACAGGCGACGACAGATGGGAAGGAGTCGCGAAAGAGGAATTCAGGGTGGGGGCGCTGTGTCTCCCTCGAGAGAACGTCGAAGTCATGAGCATCTCCTTTTACAACAAGGACACCCTTGCTGTCCTTTCGTGCGCCTCTGTGCCCGCTGAAGTTGATCAGTCGATGGACCCCATGGCTGAGCCCGAGAGTACGTCTCCATGCCTCCTCTTCCAAGTGAGTGCGACCAGTTGACCACACGTGCGTGCGCAGGCGTGGCGGAGACCACACTTGAGCTTCTCTCCATAGCCAATGTGACCTTTGTGCCCATACCTGATCGGACTCCTCTTGTTGGCACTCCTATGAACCTCGTGCGGAGGATGCTCGACGACAAGGTTAGTACCCCCCTTTTGTCAGATTTATCAGACAGTAATTGGCATACGGGGAAGGCTGACCTTGCTGGCTATAGTCATTCTCCACGTCGACGCCAAGAGAGAGTAAATCGAGGCTGCAGCCCCTCAACGCTGCTGGTGCTGCGGTGAGCGGGTCTCGAGGGGTGGCGGCAGTGTATGTCGCCCCGAAGCGGCTCATCTTCTATGATCTTCAGGACGAGGAGGAAGAAGACGAGGAGGAGGAGGAGCAAGAGGGGGAGGAGGAGCAAGAGAACACAGAGCGTGGTGATGAGAAACAAGAAGGGGAAGGAGGTGAAGGTGTGGAAGAAGAAAATGAGCATACGGAACAACAAGAGTGTGAAGATGGTGCTGCGTGTGACGGTGATGAAGAGGAGAGCGAGCGCAGTTTCACGGACGAATAAAAGATATTAATAACCGCAAAGAAAAAATAGTAAAAAGGAAAAGGCAAAGGAATAACGCACAATAAACCTGCGGCTGCCCCATACAGAACAACTCACATTCTTGCAGAAGATGCTGGGCTTGGGGACGTCTGGTGCGGCAATGAGTTTAACTGATGCGGAGAAGGAGGAAGTGGAGGGTTATATTCTCGATCGCGTGGTG
Source organism: Acanthamoeba culbertsoni (assembly GCA_000826265.1). Taxonomy (NCBI): domain Eukaryota; phylum Discosea; order Longamoebia; family Acanthamoebidae; genus Acanthamoeba; species Acanthamoeba culbertsoni. The sequence goes on from CDFF01071602.1 coordinate 30,577, forward strand.
TGGAGCTCGGTGCCACCGAAGGTCAAGGCCCTATTCGGCAACTCTGTCGAGGTGTGGAAGGAGTATATCATGTTTTACTCTATCGAGCACCAGCTGCGTTGGCGCGACCACCTCGTGCGGAGCGTCATGCCCAGCGAAAAGGCCTACTTCGACGAACTTATCAACTCTAGTCGCAATAATTTAATGGTACGGTCCTTTGGGTGGCGCTTTCCCTTCTTTACTCTTCCCACACGATATGTATCTCTGTTGCAGCTCTACCCGTATCACCTTGCGGATGTCGTTGTGAAGGGACTGAGAATCACGCCCTTCAAATATTACCTCCAAATGATGCACGACGTAATGAAGCAAGGTTCGCGCCCTGTCCCACCTCGTCCTTTTTTATGTGCTCTTTTTTTATTTTATTGTTAATGCTTATTCACTTGCTCATTGGCAGAACGATCATACGACCGCCTGCCCAACTTCACCGCTTCTGACTGTACATAACCCAGGCCTCTCAAAATAAAAATAAAAAATAAAAAATAAAAAAATAAAACATAATTATTCATAATTCAATAGCAATGGGCTTTGTGATGCTTCAATTGATTAATGTGGGCCTCATGCAGGCGTGCGGTTGCTGGGAATTGGTCGCAATCAATACATAGACATCATGAACACCGTGCGCGGAAAGGTAAGTACCTATTGAGTCCCACAGTTTTGGGACGGGTGAAGGGATTGCCCATGGGTGCTGAGTTGACTCGCGAGGCCAGTCGTGGCTGTGGCGACGGAAGCGCGGCGCGCTGTACGAACTCCTGCCCACCCAGCCCGTCCCCATCGACATCGCCCACTGGTGGAAAATCAACATCGGCTACGTCAGCGAAGATGACATTCGCGTAAATCTCTCCTCTCCTTCCCTTACTGACGACGTCGTTATCCATGTATTATTTATACGTGCACTTTGGATTAGAATTTTAAGACATTAGTACTGAGATATTATTATTATTATTATTATTATTATTATTATTATTATTATTATTATTATTATTATTATTATTATTATTATTATTATATTTTAACTCAACATGATACGCACCTGCGCAGCAGAATACTAACTTTACGGTATTATTGGTGTGGGATAGAACACGACGAAAATGGAGCATGCGGTGATCGATATGCTCATCGATGTCGGAGCGCGCAAGGCGGGTGAGGTGGATAAGGCGACCGTCCACAGCCTCTACACCAAAGGGCTCATCTACCTCGACGTGCCGGTCTACGACGAAGACTACATCATCAGTACGCGTCGCTCCGTCCCATGCTCTTTACGTATTTATTTATTTATTTATTTATTTATTTATTTTGAGCAGTCTCTCACTATGAATGAATATATATATATATATATAATAAAAAAAAACAAATGAAATTGGCAGTCCCTCCGCTGGAAGGGTTTGTAATGAATCGAGTCATCGGAGACTACTTCGAGAATCTGCTGTACAAGCTGTTCGTGTCGGTGGACGAGCGCACCAATGTCGAGCAGCTGGCCAGCATCCTCCAGATGGACATCCAGATGATCAAGGCACGCGTGTCCTCTCACACCCGCTCTGCGCCCCGAGTCCTCCCTATTCCAAAGGCTGACCGTCAAAGTGCGTGTACACACGTATATATATATATGTGTGTGTGTGTGTGTGCATATATATATATATGTATGTATGTATGAAAAAACATAGCAAGCGCTGTCTCTCTATTTGCGGCTCGGATTCGCCAAGAAGAAGAACTTCGAGGAGCTCGCCCCGCCGGTATATCTGCTTTGACGGACCATCTTCTTCCGCCGCTTGGCACTCACCCCTTCTATCCTTACGCCCATATTCGTTGCCCGGTCTAGTCGCCCGACGACGGCAAGTCGAAGACCCGCTGGCATCCGTCATGGCTGGTGTCTCTCGATCCCACGAACTCTCGAAGAAATTCCACGTACATATATATATATACACACCTCCTAACAGAACGAAGCACACCCTATATCCATATTTGATGGGGCCATGGTGGACTAACTTGAACGGGTGTCGTGTGTGTCTGCGTGTGTCTGTGTGTGTTCTGCGGCAGGGCCAAGGAGGTGACCCTCACGTTCACCAACAGGGAGGGCGACGGGAACGCGTCCTACTACCCCTCCTTCTTCTCGGAGTCCGACCGCAGCACGGAGGACCTCGGCTCTGTGATCGCCACGCCTCTCACCAAGTCCGATGTCCCTACCGTAAGTTCTCCCCCCCCTCCCATTCTCGTCCTTCTCCTCGTCTTCTCCGCCGAGCATGGAACCCTTGTGACACTCATGTTGTTGTTATGTTGTTGTTGTTGTTGTTGTTGTTGTTGTTGTTGTTATGTTGTTGTTATGTTGTTGTTGTTGTTGTTGTTGTTGTTGTTGTTGGTTTTGCGTCCAATCGCCTCCACAGGTGCAGCATGCCAAGCGCATAGCGTTCCTGTTCGATTCCACCATCACAGCATACCTCATGATGGGCAACCTCGGCGCTGGCCTGAAGACCCACGCCGGTTGCGCCTCTCTTCCCGGCCTCGTCTCTCATCTGATGACTTTCTCATAGGACTCTGTTTTTTTTCCCCCCTTATAACTTCCTTCCTTCCTTCCCCTCCCCTCAGTGACCATGTTCGAACGAGGGAAGCTGTCGGACGAATTTCTCGACAGCCTATTGGAGGAGCTCTCCCTGGTGAAGTCCAAAGCCGAGGGCGAAGCCCAGGTGCGTGGTGCAGCTGGAGCTCCCTCGAGGGAAGGAGGCTAAGGACTACTGTGGAGGTATTTACGAGTTGAGGCGTGTGTGTGTGTGGCCGTGTCTTTGTTCCGCAGCGCTACGTGGACCATGCCATATGCTTGAAGAACACCATCAAGGCGCTCCGATACAACAAGAAGGTCCTCGATCTCCCCGACAGCGACGGCGGCATCGACCTCATCCGCTGCGAGCGCATCAACAGCCTCGACGAGGCCACTCGCCTTCGCGTACCCGCCTCTTCCCTCTCTTCCCTTGCCTGCCTGCCTGCCTGCCTGCTGTTTCTTATGCGCAAGAATGCCTTACAATATGGTTGGCGTGATTGGGCGTTGCATGGCAACAGTTGCTGGAGAAGAATTACGTTCTCCTCATATCGATGGCGCCCATCTCGACGGAGACCGAGGAGATGACGCGAGTCATCCCGCGCCACTTCGGCCCGCCTCTCCCCGAGGCACGCTTCCGCATACATTCCATTCCATTCCATTCCATTTTCACATGTCGTTCTCCTTCTCTTTTCGGCTCATCTTACCTTAACCCTCCACTCGCCTCTGTAGTTCAACTCGATGTGGTGGAAGATGTTTGTCTACAACGAGGTCGGCGCTGGACCCCCCACCGTCCTTTACCCGCGCGGCGCCCGCGTCACTCAACTCCCCACCATCTTACTGGTATCTTACTGGACGCCCCTCGCCCCTCGCCTTCACCCTTCCTTCGCTCGAGCGAATGAAACACCTTTCCCGGTTAAGTTTACCCTTCCCTTCTCATATATATGGCCCTGGGTTGTGCGGATATCAGCCGTACGAGCGGGTGACCTTCACGGTAGGGCAGCACGAGCCGGCGGTGGTGCCGACGGCCAACCTGCTGCCGGTCCTCAACGAGGCGCTCCTGTCCTCGTCGGTGTGGGTGCAGGCCTTCTCCTACGGGCACAAGTCCACCGTCGTGCACGTCCCATTCCCCGTCCGCCCGCCGCCTGAAGGGTTCACAGGTACCTGTACTACTTACGTTGCCCACTCGACGAGTGAGTTCATGAGAAGAGAGCTGACGACCATGCGCGTGCCACCAGTGACGCAGTACGACCAAACAAATTTGGAATTCCATCCCTTCGTTCAAAAGGTATCTATCGGTCGACCCATTCCTTTCGAATGCATGTAAGTGTGATAAAGTGATCCTGTGTCTGGGGTTTGGGGAATATGACATGGTGGAACGCAGTTGCAAGAGAAGCTGGGCCTCAAGTGCGGCTTCGGGTATATTACGATGAGCAGCCCGCACGCGCTCAACCTACCCGAAATGCAGCGCGAGGAGGGCGGCGCGGATGACGTACAGGACGAGCAACTCGACGAGGAGGAGGTGGTCCTCCAGAACGAGGAAGAAGAGGAGTGCGACGAGAACGGCGAGACGATCAGCAGCATGGAGGAGAAGGAACGCAACGAGAAGCGAACGCCCGAGTGGGACGAGTGGGTTCCGCTGGAGGTCACCTTTGGCATGCCCCTGTTTGATCCGATACTGAACAAGGCCGTGTGCGAGCGGATAGAGTCCTTCGGCCTCTTCTCGGAGGACAATCTCGCGCAATACACGAAGCACAGCCAGTACCTCTCGAATGCGCTCCTGGACTTTGTGGAAGCCCATCAAGCCCCACACTACCGTTACGAAGTGGAGCCGGGGCAGGTGCCGCCCCCAACAAAGACGCTCATGTTCCCCGGCAGTGCAAAATACCTTCCCTCGCAATAATAAAAGAGACCGTTGCGGTGAAACCGGGGAAAACAAGAAAGAAAACAGAGAAATGACGTGATACGTGTTCGTTGTACCGGGAATGCCGCGTCTTCGCCACTGCGAAAGTGGTGCCGTGGTAGAGTTGGTCGAGGGAGAAGTCACCTATCTTGGCCGTGGGGCATTGGGAGTGCAGGATAAACGCATCAGCCGAAGACAGCTGCAGGTTAGCCTACGAGGTCCGGCCCTTGCCGTTACTGTGTACTTATCCCCCCCCCCTCCTTAAACGGAAGCTTGTCGTTTGGTGTTTTATACTTTGCGCTACAGAGAAGGAGTAAATCCAGTCTATGTGCGGCGAGTTGGGACTGCCGGACAAGGCGACCTGCTGTCGCGTGGAGAAGAGGCCATACTTCGTGCCGGTGATGTGGTCACTTTGTTCGGCGACTTTCATCCGCTTGTTCTCGAGCTTGACGACCAGTCAAGTTTCTCACCCGGCACCGCCCAAGAAAAGGCCATAGGAGGTGACGCAAGTCCCGCACTTACGGGAACTGACACAGTGCCCTCGAAGAAGCGGAAGCTACCATTCGCTCACGAGGACGCCAAGGAAGCGGGAGAGGAGGGGACCACGAAAAAGCGAAATGTGTCACGTTATGAAGAGAAAGGCAAAGAGAGTGAACGAGAAAGAGAAGCTGAGGTCGAGGCGATCAGAGAGATGGAAAGAACGCAAAGGGAGGAAGCCAAATACGATAGGAAGCAAGCAATGAAGGCCATAGCCGCGGCTCGGCGCGAAATAGAAGCCGAGCGCAAGCGGATGGAGAAGGCCGATCATCGACTTGCGGCCAAGCTCGCTCGCGAAGACGAGCAGGAGAGCAAGACACATGAAGCCCGCTCATCGTCTTCCTCTACTTCATCGTCGATTAGACGAGGAGGAGGAAGGGGAGAAGGAGGAGGAAGAAGCCGAGGCAGAGGGGCACCACCCACGAAGAGGAGGAATGCAGGCGGGAGATATGCAGCGCGCAAGGCGAAAGAACAGATGGACAAATACCTCGAGGTGGTCGAATATGTAGGAGAACAATTGGGAGCTGAAGGTGACAGCCCAGACGAGGGCAGCCAAGAGCTCGGCCACGATGCCGCCCAGCAGGCATTCGACGCGGCCGAGTGGAGGAGAAGTGCCGATGACAGCAGCGGGGACGAGGAAAACGTAAGTATTTACCTTCACGTATCTCTCTTGCTACAAGACTCGCATCGCACACATACCAACCAAGGCAACGGTGATCTCCCCAGGTGAGCGAAGGAACCAGTGACAATGAGGACGAGAGCGGAGAAAGGGAGAAGCCAGCTTGTAAGTACGGCGCTGCCTGTTACCGCCGCAACCCCGACCATCTGCGACGCTTCTCCCACCCTGACCGGGAGCACGACTGAGCCATTCTATCATCATGGTAATGGCGAGAAAGCGTTTTGTCTTTTCACCGGCAACACTTGAAGGAAGCATGTTTGTACATCTAACACGAAGCACGCTGTTTGCCAAACTGAGTTCACGTCCTCGATCTAACTGGTTGAATATCACAGTCGAATATCTAGATGAATGCCCGTTTCACAGGACCAACCTCGCTAATTGGTGGGTCAATGAGATCCGTATCCTGTATGACTGGTCGTGCGATTCCAGCCCTGTATCCATACATGTTCTAGAAGAATCCCATTGGCTACGCGTTAAATGCCACCAGCGATCGGACTTTCCCCAACACAGCGCGAAAGAAGAGAGTAAAAGTCTTTGCACGATTGATTTGGAGATAATTACATGTCTAAGTGCGGATCTTTCTGCAGCACTTGAAGAAAGGTCACGATAGAGAAGCAGGGATGAACGTTCCCAACGTCAACGAACAGAGTTCCACATACAAGTTTAGGAGTCTACACTTCCGAGCCACCATCTGAGCAAGCCATATGAGGGGGGGATGAGCGCTGCTACCCTTGAAAAGGTGGAGAGTCTTTACCTTTGGATCGTCCTTTGCGCTTCGCTGGAGTGTTGGCTCCGGATCGAAAAGTGAGGCAGTCACGAAGAATCTGCATCGTGCAACTGCTGCTCTTATAAGAATCATCATCCAGTGTATCCAACTCGGCTATCGCATCATCGAACGCCTCCTTGGCCAAAGTGCACGCTCTACCATTTCGCAAGAAGCATAAGAGTTTGTTTTTT
>CDFF01071603.1:0-14708 GCA_000826265.1 Acanthamoeba culbertsoni
CCTCCTCCTCCTCATTTCATCCGTTGCGCCGTATAAAGAGAAGACTTCTGGTTGTATATATTTATCAGCTGCGGAGTTGGAGGAGCCACGCTTCGTGCTACGGATGGCCAACAGACCAATCAAATGTACTTACTCCCGCAGATGTTGGATCATGACTGAGTTCGTTCTGCCTATAAACACCACACAATACATAATATATATATGTATATGTATATATCCATATTAGTTTCTACCAAGTACGATAGGCCGTGTATCCAGTGCGGCGAGAATCTCCACGGACCGAGTTATTGTTCTAAATTTTCCAATGAATTCCGGTGCCGTCCTTCACTTTGTGCCACCAATAAGTCGTTTTTGGCATTGGCGTCTGATCTGATACTTGATGGTTCCACTATTAGCTGCCTGAAGTGCTTTGAAGGGACTACGCTCGATAAGGACTGCTTTGTATATTGTTCGGTGCCAGGTATTGAAACACCCGGCAATTGCCAGCCCAAAAAACAGCAGTTTCCTCAACGATCCCAACCGGTACAGTGTACGATTCGAGCTACTACTGCGACGGGTGTCACATGGGAAGCATTCGAGGAATAAGGTGAGGAAGAATTGCATGTGCAAAGGAGGAGACAATATGGTTCACTGACTGGCTTGTTTGGTGTGTGTTTATGGAGATGGAAATGTCTGCATTGTCCCGATTTCGATTTTTGCGAAGGGTGCGAAGCGGACAAGGCTCACAACACACGACACGCCTTTCTTAAATTGGCGTGCCCCATGTACAATGGAAGATTCCTGCAAAATGTACATTTCATGTAACGCATGAGACCATGGGAGAGGAGGGGGGGGGGGTGAACACAAGCTTGTGAACAGTTTATCCATTTTTCCAATATGTATTCATTTCCCACACAATCCCTGTTTATTCGGCAGAAGGAGGGCCACTCGAGCCCTCGAATTGTGCCCATGGATCATCTTCGTCCTGTACTATGGATCGCGGTGGGAAGGATCCGAGCATTGCGGTGTCCATCCGGCCGGTGGTTTCATCAACATCGATGTACATGTAGCCTCCAATGTAGGCGTCCGGCAGATTGAAGAACATCGTCGATTTCACCCACTCACTCGGAACACGCTTGGCTCTGTTTTGCACTTCCTGTTCAGAGAAAAATTCCCCGCGTCATCCTTCCGGCGAAACAAGACTTGACCAAGCCAAACGGGAGTACCATGGCGTCATGAGGGACGGGGAAGGGAATTTGGAGGTAGGGGAGTCCTTCTTCGATGAGCTCGATCTGATCTCGCGGAGGAATGAGACGTGGGTTCGGTGAGTTGAATCCCTGCATCGCCTTGAACGACTTGGAGCGCTTATCACTGTGACCCACACCAACGTTGGGAGTTAGCTTCGAGTATCCACGCAGTGGTCCTCGTTCCTTGACTCCAGGTTACCTGGCAATATGCGGGGCAACAAATAGGATGGCTCGTGCGCGCTCCGCCATTTGCCTCTCATCTTCGGCAGACAGGATGTACTGCTTGAGCAGTCCCGGCATCGGATGATGGGCCGCGATTTTCAGTACCAATTCCTTGACGCCCATAGATTTTACCTCCTCTTTTTCCTTTTGCTTTTCCTCTTCTGATGACTCTTCGGTGGAATCCGGAGGATGGAAGGCTGCGAGCTCAGCCTCATACTTGGCGAGCGATTGCATCAGCGTCTCAACATCCAACCCGTCGCCTAGCAACTCATCGCACAAATACCAGAGATTCCACATATCCGACAGACGCTCATACTGCTGCAGCAGAAACCTAAACACATACATTTTTATTTTATTTTTAATTCAGCGAATCCATTTTGCAATTTTATATCGATTTTATTTCGGTGACTCGATATTTTTTCATATGTAATTTGTATGTACCCGACGTCCTGCCGTGTGCGGTGAGCGAATTCGTAGTCGTCGGCGAAGGTGAAGAGGGCGTAGTGCTGCGGCAGATAGGGACCCATATGGCCGCTAAACCACATCTGCGGCTTCAAATACAGTCCCAAAAGCTCCAGCGATGGCAGCTTCCTTCCATCATACCATGAAAAGAAATGTTGAGTATAATTACAGACTCATATCCCCTCTTCTATGCATATATATATATATATATATAAATATAAATATACCCTGGGGACACGTGGGTAAGGAGCCACGTGGGAATCTCCTCCGCAGGATTGGCGGAAACGGAAGAAGCGGAGTCCTTCGATTCCTGATTGGTCGATCGCTTTTTACTTTTTGAGGCTTTTTCGGCTTTCTTTTCCTCTTCCTTTGTTGTCTATATTTATTCAGTGAGATTTCTTAGTCTCAATAGATAATAATGATTATTATTTATCACATGGGATTTACCTTTTTCGCGCCGAGCCTGTTGAGAAGACGCACCCATTGGGTGAAACGCATGCTGGGATAAAAGGCGTCGGTGCCCTCCTTATCAAAAAAGGTAAAATGGATCATATTTCCTGTAATTGTGTGGTTGCACATCAACAGAATAATTATTATTTGTTAAACATGTGGTGATGAGCATTTGAATTAAAATAATGGTTAAAAAAAGTACCTCCTATGCCGACGAGCCGCACTCGCGCTTTGCCTTCGCCGATTATCACATCGGAGTTTTCAGTGAGCATGTGAAGATTGTGGATTTTGATTTGCCCGTCTGTTAACTGTTGCACCAATTGGGCGTCCTGAGATAAAATGATTGAGTGATGAATCTACGGTGTCTGATCGTGTTGTTCTCCTCGACCCGATTCATTTGATAGTATATGAAAGAAAAATAAAAATAAATTAGAAAATGAATAAATAAATGAATAAATAAATAAATAAACGGTAACCTCGTGGTTTCCGGGGACGCAGTAGACGGGCACATCAAACTTGAGTTTCCCTTGAAGATATAACTCGAATTCTCCCTCCAAATGGTGTTTTTTCACAATGTCTGAACAAATACAAATATTTCTAGGTAAATATAACAAATTACGTTGTAATTGTGGTTCATTGGGGAGGGGATGGAATTCTTACCTATTTTCTCCTGCCTGGACATCGAGAAAGCCTTCTTCTTGAGGTGGGGGAGATTCTCGGCATGGCGAATACGCAACGCCAGCTCGCGGTCGGGAAGCTCGTCGAGCCTCGCCTCAGAATAGAAGCCAAAGTCGCCGCAATGCAGCACTGCAAGAGATGAGGTTGGGACCCCAAAGGGGGGTTGAACTTTCCACCACTTCGCCAAAAAAAAAGCCTACCAACTTGGGCGGAGTGCTTAGAGGCAAGCTTGTTGATAAGGTGAAGATGCCCGTGGGTATCCGTCAAGATAAGTACCTAAGGAAGGAAGAGGAAGCCACTTGAATGGATGACGTTTGCCCTTTCAAAATAACGGAAAGTTACCCGCATGACAGCCGTTGCGCAAACCTCTGCAGTTTTATAACTTGGTGCTTTTATTTTACTTTATTTTATAATTTCAGTTTCCATCATTTTTCCAAGTATCCTTTGCATGTGATTCGTTGGGAGAACACAAAAGTCGCTGAAGTTATTTTAGTCATTGTAAAGCATGTGAGTGGCCTGGTCTTGCCGCCTTTGTCGCTGGAGCAGGTTCGAGAATTCCTGAAAGTCGATGACGCCATCTCTGTTGAGGATAGAGGTTCATCAACAAGGGAGAAGGAACACATCCAAAAGGAGGACTAGACAAACCTGTTGGTGTCAAACATGGGCCACATTAGGTCAATATCCCTGCAAAAAAAAAAAAAAAATGTTCTGTTTGCCTCCAATCCAATACAAACATGAGGATGGAAGAAGAAGAATAGCTCACTCAGGTGTAATCATCACTGAGCTGTCCCACATCTTAAGGGCATTCAACACCTCCGTCTTGTCTAGAGTGCCGTTTCCTTTGGGACAGAGCTTAGTTGGCTCTGTATTTCCTTTAAAAGGGATTATTATTCACGACACAGTGTACCATCTGCATCGAAAGCGTTGAAGATAGCACGCACGGACTCTTCTCGCATGTCTTGTGGAATGGGAATGGTTAACTAATGAGCTTGAATCCCATAACAGAGGAAGAGGAGTTCACCGAGACCAACGCCTTCTCCACACTGGGCCGCATGGCGCTGTCTATCAACAAAACGGGAGAACTCGTCGAAGTCAATAAGCCCATTCCTGTCCAGGTCGATGGAACGAAAGAAGAACTTCGCCTGTTCCGTGGTAGTGGAGGGAAACACTGCTTCCGTAAGTCAAGTAAAAAGTATTCAATACCATGAGAGAGCCATGCAGTACGTTGAGCAAACGCTCTCACAAATTCGTTACAAGTGATAGCTCCATCGTGGTCTGCATCCAAAGAATCGAAAGACGACTTTATAGACTCAATAGAGAGCTTAGGGGCGTGCACGAAGGACACTGCCATGATTGGAGCTGAGTAGGAAGTCTGCAAAGCTAATTGTTAGCAACGACGGCAGCCGTACAGTAGTTGACAAGAAGACTTCGTGGAATCAGGAGATCTTGCTATTCCACTAGAATTCTAGCGAAGAAGCCCTTCTGGTATTCCGCGGAAAGGCTGCAGACGTGAGAGGACTCATCGTACACTAAGGCAAAAAAACATGAGAACATTGTTCCCAGCAAGGAGCGCAAGACATGTTGCCCAAACAACGTAGAAAACATTGGAATTTTTAACGATAGAATACACCCAACCAAGGTGCCTCTGTGGATGACAGCTTTTAGCTGTTGGAGAGGCACATTCAGCAAAAAATAAAATAAAAGAAAAAGAAAATGAAAAAGACAAGAACAGTCCTTCTGGTAGACCAAGTGCAAGTATGGAGAGCAGTGCGTGGATGCGTAAGGGTTTAGAGATGAAAGGCGGAGGCTTTTACAGCGCCCACACAAAGGGAGCTGGCAAAGCTATCATGAACGCACTGCCCCTCTTGAAGAACGCACTGCAGCGCACACTCGCTGCCGAGAATTCTGAGTTGTCGGTGTTTAACATAGCCGATTATGGCGCTGCTGACGGCGGCACTTCCCAAGGTGCACTGCCTGTGTGTTGGAAAACGCGGCCTTTCTAAACCTTTGTCCCAGGGCTGATGAGGCATGCCGTAGAGATGGTGCGAGCCAAGAGAGGGAAGAACGTGGCAGTTAGCATCACCTACACGGATAGGCCCAGCAACGACTTTACTGCTCTCTTTGAGCTGCTGCAAGATCCCACCAACAGCGAGAGCCCTCTGCATGCCGACTCCAATACGTTCATCTTCGCCTGTGGCCGGTCGTTTCACGAACCCAACTTCCCAGCTCGTTCAATCCATGTGGGTTTCTCTGCTACGGCCATGCACTGGCTCAGCGGAGTGCCCTGCGCGATCTCGAACCACGTACATGCGGTAGGCGCCATAGGGGAGGAGAAGGTGGCGTTTCAAGCGCAGGCAAAGAAGGATTGGGAAACCATTCTGCTGCATAGGGTGACATCGTTGATTGAGCAATCCCTACCTTTGTTTGAAGGCGAGACTCATGTCAAATCGAATTGAATGCAGGGGCGGGAACTTGCCAAGGGAGGTAGACTGATACTTGTAAACTTCTGCGTAGACGAACAGGGCAGACATCTTGGCAACACGTTTCAAAAGCAGTCTATGTTCAATGTCATGAACGAGGTTGGGCCTTACTCATCACCACATAGGTTTCTGTGTCTATCTGAACGTTCGTATTTATACAGATATGGAAGGGGATGGCCGAGGAGGGCCTCATCACCAAGGAAGAATATCACCGGACTGCATTTGCACAGTACTATCGTACGAAGGAGGAGTTTTTGGCACCTCTCGAGGACCCTGCTAGCCCAGTAGCTGCTTTGGCACTCAAAGTGGACGAGTGCAAGACCGACATCGTTCGCTGCCCCTATCGCGAAGCCTTTGATGAAGGTGGTGCCGTTTGGTTTTCACCTTTTTGAAGGATTCGAAGTTAACGTGTTGTTGTTGTTGTTGTTGTTGTTGGTCTCGTGATGACAGGACTCTGCAATGCCACAGAGTATTCTCATGCACTCATCGGAACCATCCGATCATGGAGTGAGGGAGTGTTTCACGGGGCACTGTCCAGTGAGGACTCGTCTCGCCAGCATAGATTGGTAGATACCTTCTATGAGCGGTACCGCCAGTTGGTAGAAAGGTCTCCAGAGGAGCATGCCATGGATTACGTGCACTGCTATTTAGTTGTGCACAAGCAGGTCTGATTGCGACCAAAGGGGCACCACCCACTTGAGTTGGCGGGTGCATTCTTCTTGGCGCCTTCACGAATACAGCTTTCTCCAATTTTGTGAGTTAGGCGGGTTACAGACGTAACCATGGATTCCTGCCTGCGTACCGCACGCGAGTTAGGAGGACGGTAGGTTTTCTTTGTTCTTTTCTAAATTAATTCAACGCCGGCGATAACGCGCCACCTTGAAAGACGGGTTTAGAGCCTCTCTCTCTCTCTCTCTCCCCTTAAAGCCCCGCGTTTTAGCAGCCCCCAGCAGCAGTTGAATCAGGAACGGTTTCAGTTCCTCCTTGAAGTCAGCAAGTTACCGGTCTCCTTTTGGCCATTTCGCCGCGATCGGAAGAAGGAGAAGAATGTCGATAAACAAGACGCAAGATGACGAGAAGTCTTCTCTTCTTCAGCATACCGACGACCCATCCCTTTATAAGCAATATGAGGACCGTAACTTCCTGCAACGCTACTGGGATGATTTTCGAAAGCGTATGACGCCCGAGCATGAGTTCATGTGGTACGTCAGGTACTACGCTAACCCGAAGAACTCCTTCGTGATGCTCTTGACCATTGCCCTGATCTTCGTCGGCACGGCCAACCGAGTCTTCTTCAAGAAGATGTTGATTCCGATGTACAACTACCCCTACTTCATCTCTCAGCTTACCACGACTGTACGGCCAGCTCCTGCACGATTGTAGTACCATCTCTTCTTGACCTATACACTGTTCCAATCGCAGGTGTACATCCCAATCTTCTGGCCCGTCGTGTGGGGTCTCATGCTATTCACATCTCGCATCACTCCCGAGATGCGCAAGTTCCCTATTTGGAAGGTACGCAAGTCCTCTTCTTTGTTTTCAGGCCTCACATCTTAAGCAACTCTTCTTCTTCTTCTTCTTCTTCTTCAGTTCTTGATTATGGGCGCCCTCGATGCCACTGCCGGTGTGCTCATGATTTTTGGAGGTAAGCTTCGCTCTTCTTACCATCCATCCATCCATCCCCTCTCTTCCGTCAAATGACACTCGGCTCACCTTTTCACGATATCCCCTGTAACCCGGCGCAGGCAACCAGACATCGGGAGCCATGCAGCAGTACGTGGCCATATCTTGCCCATTCCTCCCCCCTCCCGTTGTGCACCAGCTTCTATCGAAACAACGAGTGATCTCACGCTGTGATGTGTTACCCGTCCAGGCTGTTGATTCAGGGCGTGATCCCCTTCACCATGTTCTTCTCGTGGCTCGTGTCGAATCCCCTCGTCGCCCGAATCCTGCGCGAGAAGCTCAACGTGCGGTGGGCATCTTCCTGCTTCTCCCTTCCCCCCCCCCCATTGCCTTCCTCCCCCTCCTTCCTCACACTCGCCACCCTCGTTCGTCTGGTCGGCAGATACCGTTGGGGACACTACCTGGGCGCGCTCGTCATCATCACGGGTATCGTGGTCGCTCTCCTGCACGCCTTCCTCGACTCCAGCGGTGCCAGCGGCAACACCGTGTTCGGCATCATCGTCTTCTTCCTCAGCTCCACCCCCACTGCCTTCTCCGTACGCTTCCTCGCCCCCCCCCACATAAGAAACAACCCCATTGCTCCCTTTCCCTTGGTTTTCGGGCGTATTTCGCTCACCCATAGGGGGGTGGGCGAGCAGGGCGTGTACAAGGAGATTGCGTTTAAGGGCGCCGATCTGGACATCTACTATGTCAACGCTTGGGTGTCGGTCTTCCAGTTCCTCGTCGGGTATAATTGGCCGGCCCTCTTTCCTGTCTTGTCAACGTCAGCCCATGGCCCCGATAACGTTGTTGTTGTTTATATTTCAGTCTGGTATTCCTGCCAATCACGGCGATTCCCGGCTTCGGAGGTCTCACCTTCGACGAGATCCCGACAAATTTAGGTAATAATTATTTTTCCGTAATTTTCTCGACCAATCGGCTCAATACTTACTTACGCGCATTCCTTTTGTGTAATCCGAAAATTTATGCTATCTAGAGGGCGGCGCGCGATGTCTGTTCACGGGACACAACTCGATCGTCACCGGCGACCACAAGGATGACTGCGAATGGGCGTGGACCATGACCCTTGGTGAAGACCGCCCTCCTAACTCTCTCCCCTCCCCCCTCCCCCTCCCCCTCCCCGCACACACCTTGCATATGCTGACGTGTGTGTTTTCATTGGCTGCAGGCTACATCATCGCCAACATCAGTTACAACATCGTCATTTTGCTCATGCTCAAGTACGGCTCGGCGGCGCTGCTTTACGTGGTTCGTGTGCTCAGTCTTCACCGAAAGTTCCTACTTCTTTCTCTCTTTAACGAAACGTCACTCTTTCCTTGATTTCACATTTCCATTAGGCGTCCGCTGTCATCCTGCCTCTTGCCAACATTGCCTTCACTCTTCACTTCATCATGGGCGACGATTCCACGGAGCTGTCGCCCTATGATATAGCCGGTCTCGTTGTCATCTTGATCGGTCTCGTCATCTACCGCTCCACCAACGAGCAGGGCGCTTCGGCTCCGGCAGCAACCGCCGATGGTATCCCCGACGACGAGGTCCGCGCTCTCTTTTCTTTGTTTTCTCTTTCTTTTTCCTTGCTTCTTTCCCTCCTCCCGTTGCTGAGCAGCAGGACTTCATTTCCCAGAAGCGCGAGGTGACGCATGTGCCCGTGGGTGGCTTCATGTCGGGTCAGCCCGAGGCCTTCCCCACGGCGGTCGTCGTGAAGCCCGAACACATGCCGCGTTCTGTGACGCAGATCAGGTCCGACAAAGAGCCCTCATTCTTGCGTTCCCACTTTCTTGCGTGTGTTGTTGGTTCAACGCGCTCGCGCGTGGTGTGCCTCCTCTCCTTGTCCCCCTCTCCTCATTGTTCTCCTCCTTCAGGGGTTCGTACATGTCGCGTGTCGGCGTGACCGACCGGAGGGCCCACACGCTCTACATCAGCCGCGATACCGACCGACTCCTGAGTGTGAACGAGGACGACGATCCGCTCGTCCGCCCGTAATTGGATTGCTAATTGGAAGAGAAGAATAATTTTGTAAACAGCCTCCTGGGCCCCAGCAGAAGTTTTGCCCTCACCCTCTCCCTTACGTCAGCGTCTCTCTCGCTGTAGTGTTGTGTCGCAATTAGTTACAAAAGAAGCGGAAATTTCATGGTTTGGGCCAATCATACTCGTTAGGCGAACGAATTCAAAGCGCGACAACCTGGGCGAAACACACAACCTACTGGAAGAAAGAAAAGGTTTACCGCGGCTACAAAGAGAGAAGCCAGTGTGGAGAGTGAGGGACGAGAGCGAGGCCAAGGGAAAAGGGTGTATGATTTCCCCGACGGAGCGCGACAACAACGGGCGTTTCTGAATTCGTAAAGTTGAGGAGGTGCCTTGCCGTCACTCTTCGGTCATCCCCAGCCCCCCTTTCAAGGAAGACGACACAGAAAAACCAAAGCGCAACAACAACAGCCCAGCCTTTCGTCCCAACAATAGATGAAATTTGCAAATTAAAAGGGGGTCAGATAGAAAGGAATGGTAATGATGGAACGGCCCGATGGAAATGAGAAAGAGTCCACATCGAAAATATCAACGATCAAAAAGCTATCAAGTCGAACGAGTAGCATTAGCTGGGGAAACGAAACGGGCGGGTCCGCAGACGATCCAACTGCGCCAGGCTCGCCTTCTCCGATATCAGCAGCCTCTACAGCGCCAGAAACGCCTCGCTCGGCTCTGCGCCGAACTGGTCCCACCACCTCAGCGACGCGATCACCACTTCAAACAGACTCCAAACATTCCACAGCAAAAGCTTGCGTGGGATCTGCGATTAGCAACCCTCGTGTTGGGGTCTCCCCGGCAGCACCACCAAGACGATCTCTCCAATTAGCCACACTGAATGGTATACAGCCATCATCAGCATCATCATCATCTTGTGCACTCCCCTCCACGGCCGCATCCTTACCCCTTACTCGCCTCTGGCTATTCCCCATTAGTGAGTAGCACACCACCACAGAGGAATGGAATGTCCAGTAGTGGCTCTCTACTTGCGCCTGCTCAAGGCATCCCCCCCTTGCTTTGTTTGCAGCTCCTCCCCCCCCCACCACTCCCTATCATCCACAGTGGCGTGCGCGGGTCTGACCTTCTTCGCCGTCTTCTTCTTCTCACGCGTTGCAGGGGCGGGTCCTCCTGGCGGGGGTAGAGCTGCCTTCACTCTGCCGGCGTGCCCGCTGCAGCCCGACCTCGACCTCCTCAACAAGTTTCGGCAAAAGGAGCACGAGTACTGCCGCGAGCGCATCGGCGCCATCGCTCCCTTCCAATGGATCGACAGGTACGCCCAACACTCTCGCGTCGCACGGCAGACACAGGTTGCATTGTAACCTTCCCCTTTCGGAGAGCAGCCAGCGGAAGAACAGCGACATCAGCGGGTGGGACGATTCCTCGGACGAAGACCTCGAGGACTATCTACCCGAGACCGCGGCCGGCGGCGGCGGCAATTCGACCGCCGGCGCGTCGTCTTCCTCGACATCGGCCTCAGCCACGGCGTCGTCTTCTTCATCTTCTCCAATACAGAGGCGTGCCGCCGTGCCAATCCAGTATCGACCGCGTCACATTCAGCCGACCAAGCTGGCCGAAGACCTGGCGCGGAACTACAAGAAGTGGCACGCGGTACGCGCCGCCGCAAACTCGCGAGGAATGCCAGCTATCCGCGGAATGTGGTTAACATTCCTTGGCCTTGTGGTTGGCGTAGGAGATGGTGATGAAGCTGGAGGCCAAGAAGGCCGAGTCGAAGCGGAAGGGCATCAACAAGAACGACTTCAGCTTCTCGGCGACGCCACGACAGGACAAGAAGGTTCGTTACGCTAGACTTCATCGCCTTCCCTTTCCTTCCTTCCGGGCTCATCATTCCACTTCCCATTCTTCAGAGAACGAATCGGAAAATAAGCGGTGGAGAGAAACTCCCCTCGGTCGAGCAATCGCCGCGACAAATCCGCGCTAGGTATGTGTGTTATTTACATATATATTTACATCCCTTCTATCATATGTCGTATCTGATATATATATATATATATACACACACATCGAAAGTCGGACGGCAGAGGCGAGTCCAAGGAAGCCGACAACACGCGACAAGGGCAAGGAACGAGAGCCGAAGCCGAGCGACGGCTCGAAAACATCGCAGGGCGGCCTCTTCAAATCGGTAACTGCTCTTCTCCCTTTTCCTTCTCCACCTCCCCTCTTCTGGGATTCGCTGACACCGTGTCCGCCCCATTTTTCTCTTGCGTACCACGGATACAGTTGGCCGGCCCGTCTCCGAGTCATGACGCATTCAAGGGTACATCATCATCATCATCATCATCATCATCATCATCATCATCATCATCATCATCATCATCATCATCATCATCATCATCATCATCATGTGACTTGCTCCTTTCGAGCGGCGGCAGAGGTGTTTGACAGCAGCAAAATGGGGGGGGGGGCGTCACTTTCAGGTTCGCCAGTGCGGCAACCAGAGGACGAGGACGGAGACGGCGGCGGCGCCGGCAGCAGCAGACAAGGCAGGACCAGGGAAAAGGACACCGCCCGCGGGAGGCTGAGTCAGAGCTCGGGAACCGTATCGGTTGACGCCAGCGCGCTGCGTGAGAAGGAGAAGGAGAGGGAGCGGGAAACGGACACGAGTTACCGATCGCCAGTTTTGACGGACGATGGCGGGACAGGGCAGGCGACGGCAACGTCGGGCAACGGACACATTGACACTTACGATGAGCCCGAGCGGTCATCATCAGTGGACAATGATGGCGTTCGGGAAAGGGAGAAGGAGAAGGAGAAGGAAAAGGAAAGGGAGGGCTCCTTTCTTTCGTCGCTCAAGTCGATGGCCCGCACGAAGGCGGCGAAGCGCAAGAGCTCCACAATAGGCGAGGCGATGGAAATAAGCAAACATCACGGCAGCGGCGAGAACGGCGGCGATAGTGAAACAGGTTTTCTGAGAGTTCTCAGGGAGAAGAGGGACCGAAGCGACAGTGCGAAGGAGAAACGGGAGAGAAACAAGGGGGGCGGAGAGGGGGCGGCGAGCGGGCCGAAGGGGAAGGAGCAAACGGCGGATCTTGTAAACACTACATCTGTACATCACACAACTAAGGCGGATACGAAGGCGGATAAGAAGCTCAGCAAGAAGATTAAACGGAAGGAGGACCTGAAGACCTTCTCCTGATCTTGTTTTGTGGGTAATACTTAATTCGCCAAGAAAAAACATATCTCCAAGATTTTCTTTCTTTCTTATCACCAAACAATTTGGCGCGAAACGACAAAATCGGAAGCTCACACATCGAACGAACGTTAACGACGGATGCTTGTACAACGATAAGTTGCTCTCAAGTGTTCCCAAATACTACCCTAAATTCACCTTCCCGGCTCGGTATTTGGCAATTCGACATGGAGACGGAGGACGCTTCACACACCGGCGATGTGGGGGCACAGGTAAGGGGCGAAGCCACGGCTGCGAGTGTCGAACCTACTACTCCATCGGCGGGCGCCAAGAAAGCCATGAAAAGAACCCTGAAGAAAGAACTCAGTGGGCTCACTTTTATGAGCAACAAATGGTCTGCTCGGGATAGTCGACGCGAGGGCCGCACGCGACTCACCGGCAGGGGCGAAGCCTACAAGGCACGACAAGTCAAGCAAGAGAAAGAAGAGAGTGAAGAAGAGGAAAAGAGTGAGCCAGAGGAAGCACCCAAGGCGGCTGTGAGGAGAGGGGTGAGACGGAAAACTAGCGTAGTGGTAAAAGAGGAAACAGAAGAGGACATCGACATAGGCACACAAGACTCATGCTCACTAGAAGGCAACCAAACCAGGCCAGAAGATATGGAAATTTTCACAGAGCAAAAGAAGCCCAGACTGGCCAGAAGGAAGGTGAAGGCCGTCCGGAACCGGCCAGTTGACGCTTCGGAGAATGGCAGTCAGAGACGCGAACAAACCACACTAGCCGACAGCGAAAGGGACGATCATGGTGAAACGCTTGGACAGGATGAAGATAAAGAAGAAGCAGAAGGAAGAGGAGGGGAGAAGGCGCAGACGGTTCACGGTGGCGACATGGAACTGGATAAGGCGGAAACTGCCGCCGACCCAGAAGCGATGCCGCGGAAACCGCGACGAGTCGTACGGCGAAGGCCTCGCCCTGCGGCCGACACGAGTGAGGGCAGCGACCCATCGAAGCCCGCGGCGGAGGAAGTGAGCGATCAGGCGCCGACCAAGGCCGAGGCGGAAGGCGGATTGGGAGGTTTGGCAGTCGTGAAGGTCGAAGTCGTGGAAGAGGACGGCAGAGAGGAAGACGTGAGGGTCGAGCCACACGTGAGCACGCCCATGCCCAAGAAACTGAGGAGAGGGAAGAAGATGAACAGGGAGCTGGACATGTTGTGCCAGGACATGAAAAAGAACGAGGAGCGGGCCGAACGACGAGACCGACTGCGCGGCGTTCTACCATCACACGTCAAGAAAGAAGACGCCCACGAAAAAGGCGCCACCGCTTCTGACGAGGCCGCCAGCAGGCCGGGCAAGAAGCGGCGGCGGAGCAGCTCGAGCGACGCGCAGGCCCTGCTGGAGGGCAATCGCTACGTGGCCCGCACCGAGGAAAGCGGGGCCAAGGCCTCCGGGAAGCGCAGCCGTTGTAGCGTGGACGGCAGCGGCTCGCCGATCCCCAGTCCCCGCTCGCGCCGGGCTCCGCACACGCTCGACCCGTCGCCGCCGCAGTCGCCGTCGCACACGCCGTCTCGACGGCGTAAGACCGCCAAGGCCGCAGCCTCGCGCGGGAAGAAGCGGACGAGGAACGAGCCGGAGGAAGAGGAGGAAGAAGAGGAGCGGGTGGAGGAGGAGGAGGAGGAGGAGGAAGAGAGGGTTAAACCGGTTAAGAGGCGACGCACGACGAAAGCATCCCGGGGCGACCAGAGACGACACGCCCAGGAAGGCGATGACGGCGACGACAACGAGGTGGAGAGCGGCGACGAGGGCGGAGGATACGCGCTGGCGAGCATTGTGCGCTGCCATTCGCTCAATGACGACCCCGATGACGACCAGACCGACGTCTACGGCGCCGCTTTCCATCCCAAAGAGAGTATGCCTTCCTGTTTTTGGTGTGTATGTGTGTGTGTGTGCGCCCGACTTATCTCGCTACTGTTGCAATGCAACTGGGTTACAGGTCATATTCTGGCAACGGCAGGTGGGAACAGCGTTTGCGTGTATGACTGCCGGGAAGCGAAGCTGCTGAAGAAGTATACACAGCCTCCTCAGGGCGGCAAAGAAGGTGCGTGAAGACAACACCTTCTTTACCTCCCCCCTCCCCTCTTCATGTATATCCCTACTCGTCACAGCAATCACGGGAATCAATATATGTATGTATAGAAATAGGTCTTATATGCCTGGATATAACCATTCTCGATGGCTGTGCAGAATTTTTCGCGCTGGCGTGGACGACGCTCGCGCAGCGCTCGAGGAGGGGCGACTACAGCATGCCCATCATCGCTGTCGGCGGTACCCTTACCCCCCCCCC
>CDFF01071603.1:15533-28310 GCA_000826265.1 Acanthamoeba culbertsoni
GAGAGAGAGAGAGAGAGAGAGAGAGGAGAAAGGAGAGTGTGGCTGATCAGGAGGGGGGGACGTATTTATTTCTTTATTTTCTATTTTTCGCAGGAGGGGGAGGTGGTTAAGGTCGAGGCAGCGGCGCAGCATAAAATTGTTAAGCAGGGGTCAATCGACATGACTCAGTTCGTGACGCCGACCATCATAGGTGCGTTCTCCTTCTCCTTCTCCTCCTCTTTTTGGCGGTTGCATGAGCCTCACTGCCTGTGCGCCGCAGCGTGCAAGGATTCCTTTGAAGAGCGGATCGTGCTGCTGGACATCACCACCGACCCGCCCCATGTACGCCCTGCCCCGCCCCGCCCCCCTCAGGCGATTGGTCACTCCTGCTTCGAATGGGCGATATATTCCTTGGCCAAGGGACTGACGGTGTTCGTTGTGGCCACCGTGTGCTCGGGTCAGGTTGTGGCGCAGCTCATGTGGAGGCAAAAGGACACGGATGGATTGGGAGCGCACACGCAGGACGCCTTCATCAAGGGGACCGTCTCCTGCCCCGCCCCTGGAGGTATCGTCCCCCCTCCCCTATCCCCGGCCTCTCCGGCCCTCTTCGATCCCCACCGCCTGTGGCTGATGGCCTTCCGCTGTGCAGAAGACCAGCGGCTGGTGGTGGGAACAGGCGATGGGCGGGTCAACATTTACAACCTCACCGTGGCCCTGGAGAGCGCCGCAGAGGAGAAGCAAGGGAGCAAAGACCCGCCTCGTTGCACGCGCGAGCTGGTGCGATGAGTCTCTTTTGCCTCCCCCCTCCAATCTGTCTCTCCTTTGCAGAGTTAGTAGTTCAACTTATTAATGGTGGTTAATATACTGGACGACCCTATGCGCAGGGACTGTACGCGCATCGCAGCAAGGGTGCGAGGAAGAGCCTGTGGTGCGCCGTCCGCAGTCCCGACGGCAAGTACATCGCCGCGGGAGCCAAGGACAACCTTGTCTACATATGGCGACGGAAGGGTTGAGGAGAGAGGCATAGTCTATGGTTTGTCTCCTTTTCGTTCTGATGTTTGCGGTCTTTCCCAGCCAACAACAAAAATTAGGAAGCTGGCTCATGTACCGCTGGCAAGCTATCGCTTGGATAAGATTGCAAAATGAAAAAGCGGCTCGGAGTTTCTCTTTCCTTTTCCCCATTTCCTTCACTGTATCGCCGACAGTAGCGCGCGTCATCTCAACTCTGCAGAGTTGCTTACAAGAGATGGTTGGGCAGATCATTCTGGTTGTTTCGCTGGCTTGCACCGTGCTTTTGACGGCTGCACAGCCGCCCGTCCCCTTGGCCTCTTCCGTGTTTTCTCTCGGTACGCGCGTCTCCTTCGCCCTATGGGCAGCCAAGCCGCTGAAACTATTTGCACAGGGAACGCGAACGCTCCCATTAAAGTGGACTCATTCCTCGACCTGCAGTGCCCGGACTCCAAGGCCTCGTAAGTCCCTCTTATTGTACCGTCTTCGCCTGCCGAAGCTACTAAGTCGCCCCCCTTTCAAGGTGGCCCATCTTGTTGCAGTTGGCCAAGTACTACGGTCCCGACAAGCTCCAGCTTGTGGTTACTCTGTTCCCTCTTCCCTACCACCACAACGCCTTCTTCGCCGCGCAGGTTGTTCTCCCTTAGCCCCCCATTCGCTCCGTCTCTCAGACTTGTCACCTGTGCAGGGAGCAGTAGTGGTCACAGAGTTGGCGAAGAACAACTCCATGTTTTGGAACTACGCGCAGTACTTCTTCGACAAGCAGGTGAGGCCAAACCCTAAAGCCCTAAGCCCCTGGAGACGTGGATGCATGCGCGAGAGACAGAGCACTCACTGGCCTATGCAACCGGTTGCAGGACAGCTGGTCGGACACGGCCACCCAATCGATGTCTCCGCTGAGCGTCATCCATGAGATGAGCCGCTACGCGCAGTCCTGCTGCCAAGTCGATCCCAAGGCCTTTATCAGCGAGATGGGCTGGTCCACCAATCAGAACTGGCTCGCTCGCGTAGCCTGGAAGCGCGCCGCCTGTGTGTCTCTCTGCTCTCACTGCTCTCTCTCTCATAGTTGGTCGCCAGCTTGTTCTCAACTGCTAACCCTCTTCTTTAGCGCTGGGTATGTATGGAACGCCGCAGTTCATGGTGAACGGAGTGCGATCCTCGGCCGACGAAACGTGGACCTTCGCGGACTGGCGCAAGTTGCTCGATCCCCTTCTGGGCACAGACACGAGACTCGCCAAGGGTTGCTGACAGGATAGATTGAACCACACACTAGTCGTACGAGTTTCATAACAGGCTTACATTACAAATGGAATTTCTTTTATTTTGCGTAAAATTTTTTTCCTTATTGGTGCCCACGTGCGTTCATCACCTTTAACTCCAGACTGGAAGAAAACGTTCCTCATTCTGGGGGCCCTTGAAGTTGTACCAATCGAGGCGAACATGGCCCATTGCAATCATCTTCCGCCCGCAGTTCTTCTGGCGTCGTTTCAGGGGTTTGTGGCGTCAGGTGTGGTGGGCCACTATTGATTGCTACTTCTTCTATGCTCTCCCTGTTTCTTTTTCCGTGCACTCGGTTGGCCTCAGACGCGTCATCACCAGAAGAACCTATAGCCGGCCTCTGACCCTTCCACAGGTCTATGGGAGGGCTGCTCCAGTGAGCGTGCTGTTCTTTCATCGTTTCCAGAAGGTCCAGGAACTCCTCAAAGAGCCTGCGAAGGGAGATGTGGGACGACAGTAAGCACTCCTCTGCAGAGGAGGAATGCTATTGATACATGCCTTTGGTGAAGGTCCACCGGCGATTGCAAC
Organism: Acanthamoeba culbertsoni; assembly: GCA_000826265.1. Taxonomy (NCBI): domain Eukaryota; phylum Discosea; order Longamoebia; family Acanthamoebidae; genus Acanthamoeba; species Acanthamoeba culbertsoni. The sequence goes on from CDFF01071603.1 coordinate 18,327, forward strand.
ACGACAGCTCTGTTGTCGTGGTCGCTGGGAGGAATTCTGGGAGAAGAGGAGGGAGACATGTGGCCTGCAGAGAACGTCATTGTACAGCTTACTCACGGAAGACACCCAAAAGGACGTGCAGCTTGGGGGGGGGAAGTTCGTATCAAACGATCACCGGCATTCCAAAGCAGGACGACTGAAACAGATTTCCGGTGATCGGAGAAAATCATCTTAAATTATCTTTTTCCACGCTTTATTCAGAGCAAGCAGCAGGGGGGAGGGTTGCGTGCAACAAAATGGCCTCTCTTCGCTTTTCGGGGACCTACGAGGATGATTCTGGTACTGGTTTTCACCCTCCACGACGCGGAATGCTCGTGCTGTGCGACTGGTGCGGCGGGGAGCTCTATTCGTCCTTCGCCCCCCGCCCCTACCCCGTCACGTGGTATCACTGTTGGGAATGTAAGCGTCGTATGCCTCTCTTTCAGAATACCTCACTGTTCTCCCCCCCTCAAGTACTCAATACCTTATTTTATTTATGTTGCAGGCCCTAATATGGTGTTATGTCAGGACTGTAAGGAAAGCGGCGCCCATGAAGACACCGGGCACATGATGTGGACTGATACTTGTACATGTCTTCTTTCAGCACTTGAGCCTCATCCTTTTGTACTGTCCTACCCTACCCTACCTTACCCTAATCCGCACCATCAATGCCAGCCGATTCCCTGGCCCAAGTCAAAGGCCCCACGCTAGCCCACTCGCTCAAGTACCCTTCCTCCCCTTCCCCATCGCGAGACACATGTATATTTACAAAATAAAAAATACATAATTTGGTGTTTCTGGCCAACGCAGGAAAGCATTTGAGATCTTTGAAGGTCGCCCTTGCCTGGGTTGGATGCCTCTGAACGATGGCCGGCTATCGGAGGCCGTGTGGATTACCTACGGCCAGGTCTACACGAAGAGTCTCCAGTTCGGCTCTGGGCTTCGGACGCTCATCAACCCCGTAACGGGACCTTCCATTCATTCCAATGATACTCATCCGTCCCAGACTGCTGGGCTTACTCGGTTGCATTGCAGCGCGATTTTGTAGGGATTTGCGCGAAAAACCGATACGAGTGGTATATTTCGGACTATGCTTGTTTCTTCCATAACATAGTCACAGTGCCGATCCATACTAGTTTCGGTACACACCATCTCTTTATTTCTTTCGCCCAATCAGCGCTCTTCCCTCCTTGCATGCCTTAGATTCTTCCCATTCTTCTCAGACGAGGAAGCGATTCAGCATATCGTCAGCAATTCCGACCTCAAGGCGGTCATCACCTCCAATGACTTGGCGCCCAAGGTACCGCCAGTCGCTTCATTGTCCATGAAATTTCGCTTCAGTTTCAACGGGGTTACATTCCACGATAGTTTTTGAGCGTGCGGCCTCGTTGCCCGATGATGTGTTACCTCATCCTGATGGACCGACCCGACGAGGCTCTCATCCAATCGGCTGCCGCCGTGGCCGTAGAGGTGGTCTATTGGTATGACCTGTACCATAAGGTGTGAAAACGGCAAGTTTTTCATCGAAATTACAAGGCAACGTGATGATAATCTTTCCTATTCAGGGCGAGCAACATCCCACACTTGCTCGCGGGGTGGATTCGCCGAACCAGCTAATAACCCTGTTTTACACCAGCGGTTCCACTGGTAGACCAAAGGTGTGGCATGTGTGTCGCACCTTATTAGGTTTTTTAAAAAAGGTTTCCTTATTACCATATTTGGAAATTCTCAGGGTGCGGTGATCACCGATAAGATTTTGAATGATGACGTCACCACCCAATATGGCGTGCCTGATCCGTTGGTGACGCTGTCCTTCGCTCCGTTGGCGCATTCGGAACGCGTGAGCGTTCTCCTCTCCATCATGAAGGGCGGCAGAACGGCGATCTTCTCCCACGTGCGACTACTATCTTGATGCTCGACAACGATCTATTTGGGAAGAAAATGCTCTCTTAACCCATGTTACATTGTAACCCAATCCAGGAACCCGATCGGCTTTTCGAGGCGTTTGCCGTAGTGAAGCCAACCATTGTATCCACCGTTCCTAGGTGATGTATTGGAATTCCAGCAATGTAGACTGAAAGAATAGGGATTCTGATTGCCTATTGGTTACCTATAGGTTGTACAACAAGCTGTATAGTGAGTACCAATCGGAGCTGGCTAAAATCAACCAAGCTGTAACCAATCCCGAGGCGAGGAAGGCTCACGAGCGCGAACTTCTCCACCGATTCAAACAGTCGTTTGGCGGGTCGACACAAATTGTACGGCATGTCGCCCTATATGTATCACGACATTTGTTCCTCTGTAACCAGCTGACCAACCCTACGCCCCTCAAGTTGATAAGCGGTGGCGCTCCAATTTCTCCGGTCGTATTGGATTGGTTAAGAAGGTTGTCTCCCCTATAATATAATGTTTTAATGACTGAGAATTTGATGGTTAGATGCTTTGAATGCCAAGTCGCCGAGGGCTATGGAACCACCGAAGTCGGTCCCATTGCAACCAATGGAACCATTCATGAATCCGTGGGTACGTCGACATCAAATCGGAAAAACCCAATCCCATGTTCACTTTCTCCTTCACACACCAGAGGTGCAATTGGAAGATGTTCCGGAGTTGGGATATTTGTCGACAGACTTACCCAATCCGCGTGGAGAGATTTTAGTTCGCACGGAACTCGTCTTCCTGGAGTACTTTTCCTATTCAACCATCCTCTCCGCCGTATTTCGCATAATCTCTTCCGATTGGTCTCTCCATAGGTATTACAGGAATGACGAAGAAACAAAGGCGGCATTGGAGGACGGATGGTTTCGGACCGGAGATATCGGCGAACGCACCGCCGATGGCCAACTCCGAATCATCGATCGACGCAAACACGTCTTCAAGCTTGCCCAGGGCGAATTCGTCGCCCCGGAGCGGTGTGCAGCCCCTCTTGATTCCATGTAACCATTGCACGATAACCGGAATATCTCACTCTGGGGTGTTGATTCGTAGGCTCGAGACCATTTTCGTTGCATCGCCGCTCGTCCAGCAAATCTTTGTCCACGGAGAAAGGTTCGCTGAATTCACCTCACCAATCCTCGAGTTTTGGTCGACATCGTCAACCAATAATGGGGCTATTTTTTCCCTATCTTGTTAGCACTCGCTCCTTCTTAGTGGCTGTGGTCGTGCCCAATGAGAAGGCACTGCGTGCGTGGGCCGACGAATCCCGTGTGCCTGAGGTGACGGCCTCCACGCCATTCGCGGAACTTTGTCGACTCGAGTCAGCTCAACGGGTCATCCTTTCGTCTCTGTCGCGCATCGTCTCTCGCTCCGGTCGTCCCGCATGGGAAGCCCCGAAAGTAGACATTCCACACATTCCAGCCATTTTATCCATGCCTTGCTGTTGATTATTATTGATCCGCGAAAATAGGGCGTGCTATTGGACCACGACTCATTTACAGTGGCCAATAATCTGCTCACGCCCTCCGAAAAGCTCAATCGGCGCGCACTGCGCGCGCACTACGGCGATCGACTTGCCGCGCTCTATGAATCTCTGGAGCGCCGATTGGATGACGTGCGCGGCGCGCTGCTTGAGGACGTCCTGCCGCGCACTCTGGGCGAGTCCATGCTTCTCCACGCCGACGAATCGGAATCCGGCGCTTCCCATTCCGAGCATCTGATTAGTGATTCGCTCTCGGCAGTCCGCCTTGCGCAGGTCCTCCGTGATAGGTTGGGCATTTTTCTTGAACAACAAAACGGGGAAGAACTTTTCAAAATGTCTTACAGCTTCGATGGAACAGGTTCCACGTCGACATTGGGGTGGAAACACTTTACAGCGGAGAAGTTTCAGTGGATCGGCTCACAGATCTGATCAATACCGCTTCTTCCGATTCGTCGCCTGTTAATTCGTCGTCGTTCTTCGTTCCCTCGGCGACGGTTGTGGACTGGAACGGTACACCATCACTTGTGTGGCACCCTTCCTTCGATCGAACTGAACTTTGGTTGCCATGCAGCGGAATCTATGTTGGCCAGTGAGCTGTGGTCTACCGCCACCGTTACCGACGACACCGACTTCGGAGCACCCGCCCACGTGTTCCTAACCGGTTGCACGGGATTTCTCGGTTCGGTTCTGCTGCACGAGCTTCTTCGCGCTCTCCCATTGGCCCGCATACATTGCCTCATTCGCGCACGCGACCAATCGGACGCTTCCCGTCGACTTAGGTGATTTTCAATCAATTGACTGGGGTTGACCATGGTCAAGGGAAAATATTGAAATCATATGGGAAATTTCAGAGAAGCGATGCAGGAAGCCAAGCTTCCGTTGACGGAAGAGGAAGAGAATCGCGTATTGGTGGAGTTGGGTGACCTGGCGCGGCCCCGCCTCGGATTGTCCAATGAGCGCTTTGATGAGCTGTCCAACCAGGTTGATGCGGTTTACCACTGCGGCGCTCTGGTCTCAGGCACGATTTGTTGCATCATCTATCCGTTACAATGTAACGTCAATGACTCTCATCACATCTCTCGTTCCTGCTTATCAGCGGTGCATAGCTACCACAGGTTGCGGGCGGCCAACGTGGAAGGCACGCTCGAGGTTCTGCGTCTGTGCAGCTCCGGCCGAAAGAAGCGATTGGAGCATATCTCCACGATCTCCGTGCTCGACGCCTATCCCGGAACCCTCCACGAAAACATCCCATTGGAGGTTTCCCCCGAAATCATCCATTCTCTTTCTCCCTACAGGTGGGCCTTTCCCGCCCTGGTTTTTGCCCTCAATCAGCCCTGTCTGTCTGACTTATCCGACGGATGTCTGGTTCGCGCTTCTCGTTCCCAGCCAATCCAAGTACGTTGCAGAGCTGTTGGTGCGAACGATGCACGGCCGTGGCCTGCCCGTGCGCGTCTATCGTCCGGGAACCATAGGCGGCCACACGCAGACGGGGTTCAGCAACCGCAACGACTTCGTCAACCGTGTGCTGTGCGGGATGGTGCAGCTCTGCGCCTATCCGCGCGAGGCGACCCACTCGCCCATCAACATGTGCCCCGTGGACTTCGTGGCCAAGGCCATTGTCGCGGTCTCCCTCTCAGGGTCTCCGTCCTCCAGCATTGGCGCCCCGCCACAGGTATGCAAGGCATGCAATGGGCACACTCACTAACCAACCGCTCACATGAACTGATCGGCTTTCGGTCAAAACAAAAAGGCCTACCATATAGTAAATGAGTGCTCGCTGCCGCTGGGCGTTGCCATGCAACATTTGCAGCGTTTGCTGAACGTAGATCTTCGGGAGACCTCGTATGAAGAGTGGCGCGCGGCTCTACAGAGGGCGCCAGAGTCCAACGTGCTGCTGCCCTTAGCGGCTGCATTCAGGCCCAGCGGCTTCCCTCAGCTCGACCGAAGCGTGCTGACTGACAACCTCACTGCTGCACTGCAACAGTGTTCGACTGCGACAGACGAGCCGCTCAAATGCTCTGCGATAGACGAGCACATCCTTGGTCGCTACATGGCCCATCTCAGAGCCCTCGGCTTCCTTAGGCCCACTCTTGACTGATTTTAGACTGAATCATTTTTTTTTTAACGTTGCTATATTTGTTGTAACAAGTGGCCAACAATATTACATTGCGGAGCTAGTTGCATTGCTACTGGTGCGAGATGATGTGCTTCTTAAGCAAGGGAAGGCTCTTTTGCTCCGCACCGCAGACGTGGCATTTGAGGGGCGCCTTAAGCAGGGCTTCATACTTCTCCTCATCGAACTGGAAACGGGGGAAAGATTGGTTACCTCTTTTTTACAGGAGATTTCCGGTAGAGAGAACGCGAGGGGGAGGGGAAGACGTACCTTGATGGCGCCATTCGAGGCCAGCATGTCGATGAACTTCTCCGCATCAATGAAGAAAGCGGTCGTAAAGGAATTCCTGTTTGAATGGAAGTGAATCCTTAACGTAGCAATTTCACCTAATAATATGATCAGTAAAACAAAAAAAAAATGTACCAATGTTTCTTTGTCTTCAAGCATTCGGAATCAAAGTCCTGACTAATCACATGCATCTGTTGCATAAATAGTGTGTTCTCTTTTAGCCTCCCAACAAGGCAACTTTCTCTTTGACAAGAGACCAAATCGAAATACATACGTGAATTTGCCTAAAAGAGGTTTTTTTTTTTTTTTGAGAATAAGGCAATTTAGTTGATTCAATCAAATCAACGTTTGCCACGTGTTGAGGAGGGAATTGTACTTCATTGACGGGAGTGCGTGGAACCCCACTCGAAATTTCAGTGTCGGAAACTGTGCTGTGATCCTTGGAATTTTCAAGAAGTTAACCCAACCGATATTAGTGGTCTCAGTGACATCAAAAAAAAAAAAACTTACTGGTCGACAGTCATTTGTCCGCGCTTAAGCATTTCCTTCAGCAGCGGCACGTGCTCTCGAGTCAAGCTTGCATAGTCGGGGATGGGTTTTCGCGGAATCACCAGCAAATGCTTGCAGGCCTTCGCATGTCGACATTTATATTGTAAAATGAATCAATGAGAACTTAAAAATTAAAAAATTAAAAAAGGGGGGAGGAGGAACCTTGGGATATTTGTCGACTATGCAAACCATGTTTTCGTCGAAAAAGTGCATCACACTGGGTGGATACGAAGCTATATAATAACGGTGGTTGTTTCATATTCCAAAATAAATAAAAATAAATAAATAAAATAAAAGAGGGATGATGATGAGCAAGGCACTCATGATCATCAACACGACCCCATTCGGGGTTGCAAAAGGAAGGAAGCCGTCATTACTGGGGTTTTTAATGTAGGGCTCAAGAAGGCTCGCCCAATGGGCGGGCTTCTTCTGGACCTGAAGGCTGGGCTTGACCGTCGTCGTGCTCGACGGTTTCTTACCTGATGTCATCAACTCGCTGAATGCGTTCTGCTGTTTTCTACCCTTATTTGGTCAGCAACTCCGTTTCCACACAACGCAACGCAATGCAGCGCAATGCAATGCAACGCAATACATAACATTCTAGAATGGAAGCGAACTTGGGTTTGCTTTCTTCGATTTCGTCCTCGTTGCGGTCCTCCTTGGCGGGTTTCATTTGCTTCTTCCCCGTGGCCAGATCCCAGAATGTCGACAAAAGGGACGAATAGCACTGGCCCAGCAGCCTATCGCCTTTGGCGTAATTCCCGTGAAGGTTATTGGGTCGTTCGGGGTTCATATTCGGTGCAAGCACATGCACAACCTGACCAATCAAGAGAGAGCAGAGAGCAGAGAGAGCAGAGAGTCAATCCGGCGCAATGGGAAAAAGCGACGTTGGCGATTGGTTACATAGTGAACGCCTTGATTTGACCGAAGAGGAGATGTTTCAGGGAGGGGAACGGGATACACGCAACCAGCTCTTGCGCTTCCAACTGATGATTGAAGATGTAAGGATTGATTATGGCTCTCGCAAATTGACCATTGCGTTGCATGGTAACACCATACTGCGCACCTTTGTAACGCGCTTTGGTTTCTTTGTCCAGGTCGGATCCGGCAGCCCTGTTGATGGCCAGATTGACTCCACTTCCTTGCGCAGAGAACCTGACCATATCCACAGTTGATGCAACACAATATGTTTTTCAGAAAACATGAAAACCAGGCGGTGGTATGTCGACAAAGACGCAACAAAGACCATTCGTTGGATGCGTTGGCGATGAAGCGGCAAGGGAGGCCCTGTGACTTGAGCTTGGTGATGTCGGCGGCGATGACCTTGAAGCGCGTGTCGGCGTTCCCGCTGTCGTCCCACTGCTCTCGCACGGCTCTGAGCGTCGCCGAATCTGTGATGTCCACCGCGTAAAGTCTTATGCGCGGGTCAGGGTGCGTTTCAAGGAAGGCGCTGATGTGCTACCAATCAGATCAGGAGTGAGTGAGCGAGCTGCGCCATTAGAAAAAAAAGAAAAAACAGGAAAAAACAGGAAAAACCCTTACCTCGCAGACGATTCTGGCGGCTCGGTTGATGTCGAATTGGAAGACACCGGTGCCAAAGGACGGGAAGGCCAGAGAGAAAGCCCCTGCTTCATCGTCGCCGTTGGTGCTATCGTTTGTCCTTCGTTTCTTTTGTGAGGCCGACGAGAAAGATGATGATGATGACACCGGGAGCGGTTCTTCCTCTTCCAGTTTTCTGCGTTCGTGTGTGTGTGTGTTTGACGAATATCTTAGAACCTCAAAGAGGGGTTCGACTTCAAGAATTACATTACCTCTTTCCAGTGGCAACGGAGGAAGAAGAGAAAAGGGTAAAGGCGAAAGGATAGGACTGGCCGCAGAAACAGATGGTGTCGCCCGACGAGAGTTCATGGGTCTCTCCCTTCCCCAGGTAGAGCTCGTCGCCGCTGCACTTGACGTAGCAGGCGTTTACTCCGTTCTGGCGTTCGGCCATTAGCGTCCTTGTAGAGAAGCCCACCGGAAATAGAAGGGTTGCAAAGAGGGGCACGTACAACTTGGAGAGTTGCCCGCAAGCGACCGTTCTGGCGTTCAATGTGTATATCGGCTTAACAATAGATGGCAAACATGAGACAGGACGAGCTAGAGCAAGACTCATGAAAAAAAAAAAGTACGTCTTGCAATTCACCTTGCGTCCGGCTTACACGTTTGTCGGCAATTTGCAGATTGTTTCTACCCAAGGAGGTTGTACCCTCGGGCAACGGGATGCTCAGGCTACCACCTTCGGCCTTTAGAGTCGCCACCTTACCACTCATCTTGATTATAATAGTCTCCTCTTTTTATTCCCGCCTTTTTACGCCCACAAACCACAAATATTTCTTGAAAATAAGAAAATTGATCCGGAGTTTAAGATGAGAAAAGGCGAAAGAAAAATTATCAACGAAAGAGAAAGCCAACAATGGAGCAGGAGGGTACCTACCGAGTACAGACTATTATGTCTCAAGACTAATAATAATTTGTTTTTTCAGTGGACAAATACGTATGTGGACTTCTCACTCAATTCTGTGGCACCAAGGCGGCGCAGAACGCCAACACTCGCAGACACTTCACAGACGCTATCCTTTCCGGCTCGGCCACCCCCGAAACGGTTCGCCAACAGATTATTCAACTAGCTCAGGTAAAGTTCTGGCTTTATTTGAACACTTATGTTTTTATTTATTGACGTGTTTTCTTTTCCCCCTCTTCTCTCCGTTACTCTTGCAGACCCAACAGCTCGCACAGCACATCATTCAGACCTCGCCGCCATTGCAAACGGCGTTTACACGTGCGGTGCCTGCTCAGCCTCAGGACAGCCAACCGCTCAGCGCTTCGTTTCCGCTGCCTGTGCATGCTGGCAATGCGATCCCTTCTTTCAACACCGCTCAGGCACCCTCATCGTCTTCCTCGCCCAGTCCTGATCAGGGCAACTGCAAAAAATGGTCCAAGGAGGAACAAAGGCGGTTCTTCGAAGGCTACGAGCTGTTTGGCGCTGAAGGTAAGCCCCTGCCCTTTGTAGTGTTGTGGCATCCCAATTATGCTTACAATCCGAATCATGACATCCGTTACAGACGTGGAAAACATTCAGGCGCACGTGGAAACGCGGTCGCTATCTGAGGTGAGGCAATTTCTGAGCGAATACGTGGCATTCCTCGAATCCAAGCGACAGCAAGTCAAGCGGGAGCGCGAGAAGGAGGAGCAAGTGAAGCGACTCGAACGCCAATTGCAGCTCGAGAAGGCCGCTCTGCTGACTCCGTCCGTTGATTTTGACCGAAATGGCAAGAATGCAGACGTGGAAGATGACGTGGCACGTCTGGAGAGGGAGATCGCGGAAGACGAGAAGCGAGAAGACGCGCTCATTCAGCGGCTCGAGAGGCAGACGCTGGCCGAGGCCAATAAAAACGAGCAGCAGCTGCTGCGCGAAATCACTGAAGCGCAGGACAAGCCTTCGATCGAAGAGGAGGAGGTTGAGATGGAACGACGCATCGCTCTTCTGCAGCAACAAATTGCTTTCGAGAAGGCCAAACTTACCAACACTAAAAGCAGCACTGCTGTTGGGTATTATTAT
>CDFF01071604.1:0-16808 GCA_000826265.1 Acanthamoeba culbertsoni
AGTTGTGCGGTGGTTCTATCAGCTACCAATATCTTCACAGCCAGCAAGTACCTTCTGACGGCTCCTCTTGTGGTATTAGGCGTGCTGAAAGTGGCCATAGCGTACACCCCGGACATCAGCTCTCAATTTCTATTCCACGCTCTTTAAAACTGCTATGTGAAGCCATCAACGGCGCCATTTGTTCGAAAAGAAAATGATGCCCCTTATGAGAAGCTCAGGCGGGCCGAGTGGATACTTAACCGCTCGCTGCCGTTCGCCAGCCTCGTCCCAATGCATTGGGAATACAGAGCGGTTGGTTTGAAGCTTGGCCAGCACTCTGGCTTGCCGAAGGAGGGCGAAGGGCGGTTGCAGGGTCCACTCTTCTCACGCCTCGTACCTTTCGGCGAGTCATCATCGTGTGGATCTTCTCCGTATCTTTCCGGCTAGCGTTGGTAGTCGCGGCGAAGATCACAAATGCTTCATTTTCTGATCGTTCGTTGAGGCGGAGAATGTTGCGTCGCATGCCAGGGCCGTGACGCACCGTGCCCTGCACGAAGCCAGGGAGAAGCTGCGAGGACTGAGTCTCATCAGGCCCAGGCGAGGAAGTTGACGCAGGGGAAGGTCCAGAGGCTTCTCTGGCCACCAGATCGCCCAGGGCAGCAAAATCGAAGGGGCTGTCAGGAAGAGGAAACAGCTCTTGGCCGCAAGGGCTCTCCTGGCCCACGCTCGCGTCTGACGTAGGTGAAGACTCCGCAAATCGTTTCTTTTTGGCATTGCTAGGCCCGTCTTCTACGTCATTGAGGTCGAGGTCGAGTTCGAAGTGCCTCTCGAGCTCAGCCAGCAAGTCTTGGTGCGTCTCTACGGCCGTTTTATCTCCCTCCTGTACCAAATTCTGGGGTGGTCCATTTGGAGGTAGGAACAGGCGCAACAGGTTCTCTTCGTCAAGCTCAGCAAGTGACAAACCTTCTGCTAAATCGGCCATCCTACTTCGAGTTCTTAAGAGCGAAGATGGCAAGTTCAGGGGTGGGCCCATTGATGGCGGCCAATTGAATAGTCTAAAAAAAAAAAACCGCACTTATACAAGAGGTTAAGGTTTGCTTTTTTACAAACTAATCCTCCGCGCCCAGTTGTCGTCGTATGCGCTCATGGACCTGTTCAGGGGGCATGGATGTTACCAGCAATACCTTGTCGCGCGACTTCGCCCCGCTAACGAGTTCAACGCTGTTCTTCTTCAGCTCTAACACCTGTCTCAGAGAGCAAAGTCAACGAAACGCTTATACGACAAAAGGACAGTACCTCGGACATAAACTGAACAAGCTCGGCGTTGGCTTCTCCGTCCCTCGGTGGAGCGGCTAGAGCCACCCCGATAGCCTCAGAGCTCAAATCTGCAGCCAAACAGGCTGTAAGTTAGAAACAACCAAACACGCTCGCTAGTGGGCCCACCGGTAATGGCAGACTTCTTGGCGTTAGGTTTTACATGGACCATGAGTTTCACGTTGCCTTCCTTAGTTCTGCTTATGCAAGAAGGATGTGCTGATTCTGAACCTGTCTACAATTTGTAAGAAACACATGTCACGAAAGGGTGAACACCAAACCTGCACTTGTCGTGGCAGCTCCCTTTCGTGCAGCTCGCGACGTGACAGTTGCTGCTCTTCTCATCTAACAAAAAAATACAAGGAAAGTCTTTTTCCTTTTTCCATCAAAGAAAGAAGAATAATGTTGGAGAACGACACACCACCCACGGCGTTGCCAGTGGAGGTGTGGCACCTTGTGGCAATGTACTTGGACGTTAAGTCGCTAGCACAAATGTCTCTAGTGAGCAAATTCTTTGCTGCCGTCAGCAATCAGGCCAGCATCTGGCGACAACTGTTCCGCCGCGAACTGGCCAGCAGAACGGGCCGCACATGCCGCTCGGAGGATGGACGCACGCGTTCGTCTTTGAGAGCTGGTTCCCTGCACTACTGGAAAAACGCAGTTCGGTGCCTGGTGGTTCCTTCCGTTGGTCGCGTACGCCACGCCTTCGTGCGCTGGCCCATCGGCGACCATTACATAGTGCGTAACCCTATACTTGCCAATGTGCATACGGCCATGATGATCACCTCCTCATGGTCGTGGGTAGGGTAAAGTCTTGCTCGTGGAACTCTTTTCTGAGGCAGCCTTACGGCAGTTGATCGAGCACACCACTCCGCAGAGTAGTCTTATCTTTTTTTTTTTCAATGAATATCGGGAGTATGTGACAACATTGCTTACTGTCCGGACAGATGTGTTTGGACTGGAGCGTCTCTTGCCCATGGAGGAGGTGCACCATGAATCGGGGGTCGGCGACGACGTGACAAGTGCAGAAAGGGGGAAGAGGAAGCGTACCGGGCCAATGCCCAAGCGTAGAGGCGGCAAGCGAATGACCACCGAGTCAGCAAACGGACTCGCAGCCCATCAGGCACCGCACTCGACTGCTCTCTTCGCGCCTCCGCCCTACACTCTGCTGGTGGCGCGTGACCTGTCTTGTGCTCAGGTGGTCAGGGATAGCTACATGCGGAAGGTCTATTGATCATGTTGCCGAGGGAAGCTACTTCTCTGGAACCTCACGTGTGTCATACATCGGAAACAGGAGTGGGAAGAGGATGAGAGGCAGAGCCTATGGGATCCATATGCCTACCTCCTCATGGACAGAAGGGAGCGCAGGCGTCGGCTCGGCGTAGCCCTGCCATTGCGCGAGATCAAGGATGTGGAAGACCTGCGCCACGTATTCATCCCCTCGGTGCGCAAAGACGACAAGCTCATTCGACACATATGCGCGGGCAACGAAAAGGTCAGGACTATCCATGCATATTTCATTCTATCCTATGAGGAAACGCTGAAAGAGGCGACGCATGTGTCAACTCCAGGAGGCGCTGGAGATGCTGGAGAAGGGCGCCGATCCCGACGCCATATGCGGGGCTGGCACGTACCACTCGCTGTCTGCGCTCAGTATAGCCGTGCGACTCAAGCTACTCCGCCTCATCCGCGAGTTGATCATGCGTGGCGCATCGCTCAGTGGTAGGGGTGCGTACATGTGGATCGATCGCAGGTCCGCTTCCCCTTCTCACAGGGTGATAGGGAAGGGCATACCTCCGTTGTGCAAAGCAGCGGAGGTGGGTGATGTAGAGGCCGTGCGTACGATTTATCACGCTTTCTCGTCCCTCACCAATTCCTCGGATGGAGAGTCCTCCCCGATCGTCGAGGGCTGCATGATGAAGAGACCAAGCTATGCGGAATTTTATGGAGTAGAAGAACTTGTGGATATGCGTGAACAGTTTTGCGGCTTCACACCGCTCATGCTCGCAGCTCGAGAGGGACATGAAGATGTGGTACAGGTGCTCGTGGAGGAGATGAATGCGCACCTGGAGGCCGTGTCCTGGGATGGGAAGGTAAGAAGAACCCTTGATTCAGTTGTGGACTCTTTACTAAGGACTGTTGCAGTGGACGGCACTCTTGATTGCCGCCTCGCGTAAACGAGGGCGAGTGGTAAAATACTTACTTTCGGTGGGAGCTAACAGCTACTGGGTTAATGCTCTAGGCAAGAATTTAAGGGCAATCGCTGCAGACGCACTACTTCCTGTTAAATAAATCCACTGCCAACACGTTTAACTAGTTAATATCGGAGACCACAATCTCTGCCAGGCTGGTTCTTTCGCATGACCGTGCATATCGACTAAAACTAGCCAGTTAATAATTACAGCTGTACATGTTAGGTCTTCTTTTTCGAGAAATACATTTTTTCCTTACTTTTCCCAGCTACTTCTGGAAAGATGGAAGCTGAGCGCAGATCGAGAAGAAAGCACTCGCCTTCCTCTAGGCATGGACGGAATAGGTCCCGCTCCTCCTCTCCGGATAGACGCTCCCGAAGTGAGCGGAGAAGGAGTAGAGAAACAGATCACCGCAGACGAAGACACGAAGAGGATGACCATCGAACCAAGCGACAGAGGACTGAAAACGATGCAAAAAAACGGCAGCGCCAGGCTGAGTCGACGGACAGGTGGAACCCGTTGTGGGACGACCTCCTATTCGGTCCTCTCGATCTTTATCCCAAAGGCTCTAAGCCCTATCAAGACTTCAGGGGTAATTTTTTTAACTTCATGTTATTAAAACACTAAATATACTTATATTTCGATTAACAACAAAAATAAACAAAATAATGTAGAGTTCTACCAAAAGTACAAACAATTCAGCAAGCTGGAGAGAGCTAAAACAGAGGAGAACAAAGACATCCGCCCGAAGGATAACCCATTGGGCTTGCCGATGCCATACGACCAGCGCTATAGGTTAGCATTCCCCTTCTTTTACACTTAAATTTTATACAGAGGATTTCATTTATCGCTTAAATTTGCAGAGTCAATTTTGCACTGCTGAGCGCAAAAGGACCCGTTAGTCTGCCTGACGAGCAGTTTAACGAAGTTAAGAAGGCGTTACATCTCTACGAAGACTTTCGACAGAAGGAAAAGGTGAACACCCATTTCTCCCTCCCCCCCCAAACATACTTCCATGGAAACTGATTTGAAATCGCTGATAAATCCTGACTTTTACGGGAATCCTGGTTGGCCTCAGTTTGCAAAGGTTTTGAAGATCCAAAGCGAGCGCGCCAATTTGCCAATCGCACAGTATCGGCAGGACATTAGCGAGGCAGTCCGCGGATATCAGGTCACTCTCGTTGCAGGCGACACCGGATGCGGCGTATGCAGGCGGCTTTTCCCCCTGTCGGTTGCATTGCAACTAGTCTGATTGTGATTCAACTGTGTTCCTTTTTTTTGGGGGGGAGGGGACTAGAAATCGACGCAGGTTTGTCAGTACTTGCTGGCCGCAGGAATGAGGAAGATAGGATGCACGCAGCCTCGCAGGATAGCCGCCATGTCGCTGTGCAAGAGAGTCGCCTTCGAAACTCTCAACGTACCATCTTTTATGAATTGATGAATTGATGAATTTCAATTTATTATTATTTTATCTATTTCTTTGTTTCTTTTTTTTTTCTATTGTTGATTTGCTTGTCCGATATTTCCTGTAATATTCCAGGAATACGGATCTCGGATAGCCTATCAGATTCGGTTCGAATCTTCGAAGACACTCGCCACCGACGTCGTGTTCCTCACCGAGGGCGTGCTGCTGCGGTATCTTCACGTCGCTTCACATGTGACAACCAAATCGGGCGCGCTTAACGTGACTGTGTGCGTGTGCGTGTGTGTGTGTGTGTCTGTCGCTTGTGGGGATGCGGCGGCGGGCGGGATTGGGCGCACAGACAACTGGCAGCGGATCCGCTGCTGTTGGACTACGACGTGCTGATCATGGACGAGGTGCACGAGCGGCACATACATGCCGACTTCCTGCTCGGCATGTTGCGCGCGTTGGTTGCCAAGCGACCCGATATCAAACTCGGTAACACCCATTTTCATCATCTTTCTTTGCAACCTCCCAGACGTCTGGGACGTACCCTGATGGTTGCACTGCAACACTAGTGCTGATGTCGGCCACCATCAACCTGGAGTTGTTTTGTGCGGCCTTCCCCGGTGCCCCGGTTATTCGTGTACACATTTTCCTCCTTGATGATTTACCGTTACACTGTTACCAGTAGCATTGTAACCATGACTGGCACACATAGGTGCCGGGGCGGGTATATCCGGTTGAGGTGGAATACATCCCTCTGCCCGAAGACCAGCTGCTGTACAAGGACCTGCTCGCCGCCAAGCCCGGCGCCACGGGTGCTGTTCCAACCAGCACCTCGGAGGCCGCCCCGCCCGACCGTACGGCTTCAACTCTCACATTGCTAAAATTCTTGTCGACATATCTCCCCCTATTGGCTGACCGGCACCGCGGTTTCTCTTTTCTTTTTTTCTTTCTCTCTCTCTCTCTCTCTCTCTCTCTTTTCAGTCTTACGGCCTTTGCCCAAGGCCGGAGGTCCGATCAACCCCAAGCCATACCTGGCCATCATGCAGCGCATCGATGAAAAGTACCCACAGGAGGAGCGAGGCGATCTCCTGGTAATAATATCAGTAACAATCATCATCATCATCAACAACAACAACATGTCAATCGTGCACAGATATTCGTGAGCGGAATGAGCGACATCATGGCGTTGGCCGAGGAGATGCGGAGATACGCGGCGGCGACGCGGCGGTGGATCGTTTTGCCGCTCCACTCGGCCCTCTCTGTGGAGGACCAGGAGAAGGTGTTCGACCCTGTGGAGGAGGGCGTGCGCAAGTGCATCATCTCCACCAACATCGCCGAGACCGCCGTCACCATCAACGGCATCCGCTTCGTGATCGACTCCGGTACGTCCGAGCGCGACCATCCCACACACCCGCCCCGCCAACATTCCTTGCATTCCTCGGATGCCAATCGTTGTTGCTTGTGCACAGGCAAGGTGAAGGAGATGGGGTACGACGCGGAGACCAAGATGTCCTCGCTGCAGAGCTTCTGGATATCGCGGGCTTCGGCGGAGCAGCGGAAGGGGCGTGCAGGGCGCACGGGGCCCGGCGTGTGCTATCGCCTCTACTCACAGGAGATCCACAACCACCTCCTCCCCTACTCCGTACCCGAGATCCAGCGTATTCCGCTCGAATCGGTGCGAGGCCCCTCACCCCCGCAAGGCTCGGAATGCCAACAATGTTAACCGTGACGCTGCAGATCATTCTCCAAATGATTGCGATGGGAGTCAGCGACCCGCGCGAGTTTCAATTCATCGAGCGCCCCTCAGACGATAAACTGGAGGCGTCGCTCTTCAATCTCCAGCAACATCAGGGTATCGATATCAGCCTCTCCTGTATTGAGGGAATGGCCTCCAAATTTCGTCCTTATTTCGTGTGCTTCGGATTGGACGCAGCCATCACAAGTGTCCGCGACGGAACGTCGTATCGCTTGACTCCCCTCGGCGGGATGCTGGCACAGCTGCCTGTGGACATCCCCATCGGCAAGATGCTCGTCCTCGGCTCCGTATGCTTTCTCTCTGTTTTCCAACTACTCCTTATGAATTATCTATGATTTATCCAACTCAACCCCTTCCCTTACATCGTTCAGCTGTTTCACATTCTCGATCCGGTATTAACGATGGCGGCGGCGTTGACGGTCCAATCGCCGTTTGTCACGCGCGGCAACTTTGATTCGACGGTAGGTGTTCATGTTTCAGAAAAGGCGCTAAGTTTCACCGAATACTCAAGGGAAATATCGAATGAATATGGGATATATAGGCTCGCCACGAATTCGATTCGCCGCACGGCGATGCCTTCACCTTGCTGAACCTCTTCGATCAATGGGTGAAGCTGAAATCCACGAAGCCCAAGGTAACAACATACGGTTCCAAAGCAACGGTTCCACCTCACACCTTTCCATCGAAAGGCATCTCGTGGCTGGTGCAAGGCCCATTCGGTGGAAGAACAGCGGATGTATGAAATAGCGAAGCTCAAGGGGCAGTTCAAGGACATCCTGGTCGAGAACGGTCTCCTCTCCTCCCGAGACGATCGCGACATCGATCACGACGACCGCGATCGCGTGCGTGTCCTCTTCTCCTCTCCCCTATTTTTCGTCTATTGGTTGTTACATTTGTATTGCTGAATCCGGTAAACTGCCGGCTACCCAGCAACGTGATAGGCGGAGAAATATCGCCCGACGCAGGAGAGAGCTGCGGATGTTGCAACGCGAGCGCGAATCGTCGCGCAAACGGCGCATACTCCGATTCGACGAAGAACTGGAACAGCAGCAGGACCAGGAGACGCCCGCGGATGTGGTCGCGCCCATCGACGACACCACGAGCAAGCACAAGGAGCGGGGCGCGCCGCCACAGGCCAGAGACATGCCCCGCGCGGGCGAGGGGGAGGGGGGAGGGGCAGAGGGAGAAGAGGAAGTAGACATTCGCGAGTTGGATTTCATGATTACGCATGACTTGGACCAGCTCAGCAGGGACTCGGCGAGGGAGTTGTCCCTCCACGACATCAACCTGCTCAAGGTCATCCTCGCGTCCGGTGAGTCCATTCGACAAGGAAAAAGGGGAAAAGAAAAAGGGAAAAGGGGAGTGCCGCCTGACCAATCCGTATTTTGGGTTTCTGGAAAAACTTGCCAGGTTTATACCCAAACGTGGCCGTTGCAGACGAACTGAACCACGTGAGGCGCGAAAGCGACCAAATGTTTCACACCAGGTGCGTCACGTTTATTCCCCTTGGGGTAAGAATATTCTTTACATTCTTCCTCCCCCTACGTTCCCCTCCCCAAGGTGGAAGGAATTCGTGGTATTGCACCCCACGAGCGTGTTCGGGAGCGATCCGCGGCAGATCACGATGGAGGACATGCTGGCCTACGTGTCCCTCCTGGAGACCAACAAGCCCTATGTGGTCAATGTCACCAAATGCCCGGCCCTGCACACTCTCCTCCTCTTCGCCAACACCAGTTAACTCGACCACCCTCTCTTCTCTTTTCAGAATTGCAGATAACCCTTCTTGTTTCGTGTTGTTGACTGACACGTCTTCTCCCTTTCCACCTTTGTAATCGTAACAGTCGACACCACGCCCGACTGTACGCGACTGGCGATCGATAATTGGCTGGAAATCGAAGTGAAAAATTTCAAGTACGCAGCATCACTTGCAGGTTCACTTTTGTTACATTGGGAATTGACCATTCTTTGACATCACACACACACACCTGTATATATATATATATACAGGACAGGGGAGAGGTTGCTATTGGTTGTCCACCAATTGCGCTTGCTTCTGCAGAATTTCCTGCAACACAAGCTATCCCATTTCAACAAGCGGACGGGGCAGCGAAGGTCCAGCAGGAGGAGAGGACGAGAAGAAGAAGAAGAAGAGGAGAGGGAGGACCGTCCAATGGGCAAGGAAGGGGAAGAGGAAGAACTTATTCCGGAAGAGCTCCGCGAAACGCTATTGGATCGCAGTCGTTTGACTCCCGATGAACCGATGACGTCAGCAACGCCTCCGCCCGGCACGCCACAGGCGATTCTGCGAATATTCAGGGAAAGCCGAGACCAGACCATCTCCTGCTCCGAAGATCAACTTACGGGTATATCCATCTTCTGCGGCGGAATCTTCGATATCTTCGATATCATGAATGAGTGGCTGCACGTGGCTAACTATTTGCAACACATTTAAGGCAAACTAGCGGAGTTTCTGGACACTCCGGTGCCATTTAAGATGGGTCGAATCAAGCCCTCGGAGTTTCACTCCATGTTCTTAACTGTCGACAGTAAAGTGGCCGACGAACAGGATGCCGCGAAGCAGGCCAAAGACGCGATGGCCGAGCTAGAGGGTAATTGTAAAATAGTTTTTCTTGTGAATTGTTGTGTCTCATGACTCATCTGTGATGACGATCGTGATAGCCATTCGGGCAAGAGAGCACGCGGACTTCGAGTCTACGAAGGGCGGGTGGCGCGTCAACGCATATCTTCGTTATGGCAGCCTACGACAACACAAGACCATCGCAGCAGGCTTCGCCGGATCGCATCTACGAAAGCATTGGCGGTATGAAAATTATTATTATTATTATTATTATATTATTTTATTATTATTTAAAATTTATTCAATACGTACCTCGAATATTCATTTAATGATGAATGTAGATGCGAGACGTGTGGCCAGAACTTCATTTTTTCGTTGGAAGACATTGCTGCACATCAGGAGGTCTGTGGCCCTAAACGTAAGAAGGACGCGCCCAAAGAAGAAGCCCCAGAGAGTCTCCCGCCGCCGCCGCCCGCACCAAAGGAGAGCGATAGCGGTTGGCTGTGTCCTGTCTGCCAGAAGCGATACGACATGACCCCTATTCAAATACTGAAGCACAAGAAGGGACATGGCCTGTAACTCGAGAAGAGAATACTATACTGTAGTCTCCTTTCTTGGCCTCTTTTCCGACAGAAATCTTTTTCCATGCGATTTACAGAAAGCTCAGATTATCACGCACATCATGCACAATGCATCACGCACTTCGTGCACTTCACACACATGTATCACGCACTTCACGCACTTCGCATACAACGCATTATGCACAACGCATCACATAATGCACATTACAAACAACACATCACACACACACACACACACAGAGACTTCACGTCATCACGCACTCATGCACATCACACGCATCACGCACTTCACACGCATGTATCACGCACTTCATGTACATCACGCACTTCATGTGCATCACACTCCTCACGCATGTACATCACGCACTTCATGCACTTCACACAGCATCACACGCACTTCATGCACATCATGTACATCTGCACTTCACACGCATCACTCGCATCACTCGCACCATGCACTTCACACGCATGAACATTCACTTCACGCATATCACGCACTTACACGCTTCGTGCACTTGTGAAGCACATGGAAGGGTAATGATGTGCTTGAGGGTGATCATGCACCTATGCACTTCATGAGTACATACGCATCATGCAGTTCATAAATACGTGCATCACCCGCAAGCACATCGTCCCCCTCAAGCAAATCGTCACCTTTCCATGTGCTTCACAAGTGCTGTGCCCTGTATGTATAGAGGTTACTCATTGCCGTTGTTCAGCTCCAACCACCAGAAGTGCTATTTGTATGCAGTAGCATAATCCTCTCTTTCTTAATCTTCACTTTACCCGTCATCTTTGGCGCAGCACAAGGTGCATCAATTAATTGACACTCAGCAAACGAACATGCCAGCAGCCAGGCTACCAAATATCTGCTGCACTGCTGACTGGAAGGCTAGCAATGCCCATTATATGGTGGCTGTAGGAGGAGATCTATGGCCAAGCCTATTGCCTTGTTGCCACCTGCCCTCCCTCTACCAACCCATTGCAGCTGATAGCCCCAAAGTCCCTTTTAGCACATGCTCTTGCACCCCTTGCCCAATGTCAGAAACAATCTGGACAAGGTGGTGATGCCCATGGGCTCATTGAAGGAAAGCAACATCAGGATGGACCTGCCTGCATCTTCACTGCTGCTGCTGTCCACTGAGTTGATGTAATTCAGCTGCTTGCACGCGTTGCCCTGCAACAGGAAGACCTAATTGTAGTTGAGTGTGGTGTGATGTGTTCCTCACAAAGACCTTCAGTTTGGCCAAGTACTTCACCTCCTGCAGCAGGTCCCACGCCAGCCTTCTCTCCTGCGGCACTGTGCTGTGTGAGAGCGCGCTGGCTCTCTGCAGGAATTTTCTGCGCCCCTGAGGACGAGCCCCCAGATTTTCGGAGGAAATCGGCAAGGCAAGATTTGAAGTTCAGATTCGGAGGAATCTGACTCCAATAGCTGTTAGGTTAATGGCTAGGGCCAACAGACCCCTAGCCGTTGGATGTAGGTATAAAAGGGCACATTTGCCCTCAATAAAGGACTTTCTCTCACAAACCCTGAGCCTACAGGCTGCAATACAACAACATATTTTCAGAAAGAGAATATCAAAGCTTCTGAGACATCTTTTAAAGCAACAAGTATATGAAGTCAAAGCACAATAATCAACATTTTCAGCCTTTTCATGTGCTTTAGAGTGATATATGAAGGGAGAATAAAAGTCAGATGAAAAGAACAAAGATAATAAAACATGACTGAATTGACAATATAATTGTATATACAAATAATAAAGGATTAAATGCACAGAAATATCAGGAAGATTAATTGTGTTCAATAACATTATTGAAAAACAGTGCCATCTTAGAGGGAAGAGCACGAAAAAACTAATCAGGTACATGTATGTGATTGTAAAGAATCAATTTTATGATGTAGCAACTCCCAAAAAATGGAAGATAAACTGTATAGGCATATGTGCTTAAAAAACTGTGCAATTGTGTGAGTGAACAAGCCCAAAATAGTAAAGGAAAATAATTGTGTATATGTATGTAATTGAAGAAGTAGCAATTTTGTGAGGGAAACAGTTATAAAAAATTATAGCAAATGCATACGTGTATGTGGTTCAAGAAGAGGCAATTTTATATGTAAACACATAAAAACAAATCATATAACCATTATCATGCACTGTGTATAATGCATCAATTTGGGTACTACCAACAGTTATGTTGCTGTGATTGAGAACAGAAAGCCTTGCACTCTTGCCAACCATGCCGCAGCCTCTCTCCTCTGCCTTTTTCCATACTCTTTGAGGCAGGCTTCTCCTGCTTTGTTTCTGTTGCCATCATCTCTTGTGCAGTGGCAGTCAAGGAAGTGGAGTCCTCCACGCCTTGTCCCTCAAGCAGCAGGTTGATGGCCCATGGTACATTGTTCTCAGCAACACATAGCATGCCCACTGCCTGCGCATGGGTGAACCCCACGGCCACCACCTGCTCCACCAGTTCCTCAGGCACCTCTGCCCCCTTCCCCCCTTTTGCGCCCTTATTTTTCTTGTCCAATACTGCAGCTACAAGCACGTTGGGGGACTCTGTGAGCAGGCCGATGGCCACGGCCTCGTCGTTGTTGGACTGCCGCAGAGCCTCCACTACCAGATCGCGCTCAAAGCCCTTGGAGAGGGCCTTCACCAACGCCACATCCATCTAGTGGCCATCCACTGTCTTCCCTACACGCCTGCGCTTGCGGCGCTCCATCCTCTGAAGGCGCTCCTCTTCCCTGCGCTGCCGCTGCTGCTTGCGCTTCTGCAGAAGGTATGTCACCGCCTCTTCTTGGTTTCGTTCGCACGCTCGCAGCGCCACCCAAGACTCTGCACCCAAAATTGCAATTATAGACACATCAACAACCACACACTAGCAGATGATGGCATCTCTGTAGGTGAATTCACCGGCAGAAGAAAATCCCATCGAAATGAGACCAGCCAGGTCATCATTGCTTATCTTGAGCCAGTTGAGCTTTTGTTCGGCTTCGTCAAGATACCGCTGCTTGTTCCCATAGTCTGTGCAGCGAAAAGGGGGCGGCGATTATGCTCTGGAAAAAACAGAAGTCATTGAGGCGCCATTGGCAAGAAATACCGTCGGAATGATAGGCAGCTATGGCACGCAATAAGTAGAGGCGCACATAGAGAATCATTTCGGCTGCGCCACCCTTCAGGCGCTTCAAGTGCTCCATGTTTCGGCCATAGGTAAGTGGTCAGACCAAACCAACGGCATTATACGTATGGCAAACGGAAAATTCGACTTTCCACCGAACAGAAAAACGTTTGCCTTTTTTCTTGGAGCAGTTGATTGAACCTCTTTTACTTATTTCTCCTTTAGTTAAGGTAAGTGTAGATATTAGGAAATAAGAGTGTTAAACGGCGAAATAAGGCGGGGCTAATTGCAGGAGGGCTCCTAGGTAAGTGTAGATATTAGGAAATAAGAGTGTTAAACGGCGCCCGATAAGTTGAAGAAAGGAGTAAGCCTGTTTGGGCAAGCCCGATACAGTGGTATAAGTGGTATAAGTGCAGAAAGGCACACTTGAACATGATGAATTCCTTGTTCGTAGTTCCTCTGGCCTTGTGCCTTCTTCAAGTGTTGTCCTCTTCCGTGTCGGCCCAGTCATGGGGCTGTCAGGTGGAGGTCAGCGGCCACAACTACAACCTCACCGGGTTGAGCGGAATGCTGTTCCGCGCGAGAAGTGCGACCTTTCCCGGCTACAGCTTCTTCTTCGCCCCTTGCGGCGTCCTTCCTCAGGACATATGCAAGAGTGACGCGGACCCACTGCCCGTGATGTGTCAGCTTGACAATGGAAGTGGTCAGTACTACGACGTAGGCAGCACCCTCAACAGAACCTTCCTTCCTCTTCCTGGCCCGTATACTGGTCAGGGGTTCCTGGCTCACTACACCACGGGAGCGAGCCAGCGCCAGTCCTGGGTTCTGTTTCAATGGTTCGTCTTTTGAGTATTCGTTAATGCATCTCTGCTTATCTAATGTTGAGATTTGGCCTTCCCGACATCCCATAGTGATGTGACAACTGACGGACTTCTCGAGTTCATGCAAGAGTCTCCCCAGGATAACTACACCTTCTCATTTGCGAGCAGATTCGCATGCTATGCCCCTAAGCCCAGCCCCACTCCCCACCCGAGCGAGTGCTGTCTGTACACCCCGATCCAGGACCCGACCGTCACTAAGACCCTGTGCACCAGCACTACCTGCCCCCTGCTTAAGGACTACAAATTCGAAGGAAACTGGACTGTACCTTCGTGCCAGTTTTGCAACTTCTCCGGGAGAACTAAAGTGCCGGTTGCATGAGTACTGAATAGCCAGAGACAATAAAATTGACAGGCCCACTTATTGCCTGGAGATCAACACACCTTCAAGTTCGTTCCTTGATTTTTTGCGTCTTATGGCTATATCAAGGTGAAAACTATCATATTATTAGCTGCTTGTACTAGGAGAGTGATACTGAAGCACGCTTGAGTGAGACAATTGAACCGAGGAGGCCTTTGTTGGCACATTTATCTTTTCCTACCAATTTCCTGTAGAGCTAAAACAAAGACCATGAACAGGTGTGGCTCCCTTCCTGCCCCCCTGCGAGTTCTCTCTGTCGGCGGCACCAGCGGAATAGGTCGAGCCATCGCTGTGTCAGTCGCACAGCAGCCTGACTCTCGCGTGACGGTAGTGGGCCGCAATGGCTCGGCAGCGGCCGAACTGTGCAGCGAGTTACCAAATGTGGACTTCCTGCAAGCGGACGTGAGTTTGATGTCAGAAGTTGGACGACTGGCGTCGGAGTACAGAAAGAGGCTAGAAGATGGAGAAGAGTTGCATTTATTAGTGATGTCGCAAGGGGTATTGACCACAGCCGGCCGTACACCCACAGTAGAGGGAATCGACACCAAACTCGCCCTTCACTACTACAGCAGAGCTCTCCTCATTCGCGAGCTTCTTCCGGTTCTATCTCCGCACGCTCACGTGTTGTCGGTGTTCGACGCTCGCGCTGGACATCCCCGTAAGGTCAATTGGGATGATCCCGGGCTGGAGCGCTCCTATTCCATAGCCGCCGCAGCAGCGCACGCCACCACGTTCAACGACATGATGATGCAGCACTTTGCCGCTACCAACCCCTCCATGTCGTTTGTACATGCTCTGCCAGGAATCGTGCGTACCTCACTCCCCGACTCCCTGCCCTGGTACCTTCGGTGGCCAAGCAAGGCAGCGCTTATGCTCGTGGGCACGGATGCCAAGACGTGCGCCGAACGACTGATCGAGGGCACCCTCAAAGCCGGAGCAGGATGGGCCTGCATCGATCCTCACGGCAACAAGTATGAAAAGGAGGCTGCGAGTGATGAGCTTGTGGCAAAGCTCATGCAGCACACATGGGCGCTCACCGACAAGGAGCAATAAAATGCAGTTTGACCAATCAAAAAGAAAAGATAAAAAGACGTCTAATATTACGGTAACAAGAAGTGCGACGCGTGTTGTGGATTGGATCGGCAAGCGGGATTGTATATACATGCTCTAATATGTCCAAACTGGTCTCTCCTCTCAATCTACGGGCCGCTTCCGCACGGGTGGCAAGTCGAATATTTCGTCGACATACTTTTCCATCGTTTCGGCACATTTGTAATACACGGTGTCCGGTGCATTGTACGTTCTTTTCATTTTCGATGGAAAGGTTTCAATGAAACAGCTTAGCCATAACCACTAAGAAATAAGAGAGAGAGGGAAAATCCAACGCACCGGCAGTTCGCCCACATGCGGCGCAAGTCGGCAATGAAGATATCCTGGGTGATATAATACTGCCCTCCGGCCAACCGCTTCTCCATCGTTTCCAGGTCTTCACGTGGAGTTTTCATTCGTTATTCCAAGTCACCACCAACAGGATGATAGGGAACAACAATCGAAGAAGAACACAATGGATTATTGATAATTTATCCGCACCTATCGGGTCTTTGATGATCTCGTAATAGTGGGGGGCCTCCTTGCGGGAGACCGGCTTGAGGAAGGGCCACGCCGAGGCGTGCGCCTGGATGGCCTTGAGCTGCTGCTTCAGGTGGACGTGCAGCACCTCGATGTGCTCCTCCTCCTCTTCGGGCTCCCTCTCCGGCTTCCACGTCGACTCCTCTGTTTCTGGCCACGTGAGCAAGGGACCCGAAGAGGAGGAGAAGAAGAAGAAGAAGAAGAAGAAGAAGAAGAAGAAGAAGAAGAAGAAGAAGAAGAAGAAGAAGAAGAAGAAGAAGAAGAAGAAGAAGGGAGGGGGGGGATGGGAGGGGCGCACTGATGCCGGGAATGTCCTGAATCTTGATGCGCTTCATCTTGCGCTGGAAGTTGAGGCCGGGCTGCACAACCTCGTACAGGCTGCTGATCCCCTTGATCGCATTCTGCACCACCTTTTCAAGCACACCATCACACCATCACACATATCACACACATCACACCGCATCGCGCAGGCCATGGGTCATGATCCGTGTAGGGAGGGAAGGGGGGCGGCATTGGGGGGGTGGGGGGTGTGTGGGGGAGTGGAGAGAGGTATATACCTCGCGTTGCTGCTTGAGGATGAGGGGCAGGTCGAGGTAGTGGATGAGGGGCGAGATGACGCACTCCATGGGCGTGCCGGCGTCGTAGTCCTTGATCACGCCCACCCACCGCTTCTTGTCCAACGTGATCTCCTCCGTGAAGCCCTGTGTGTGTGTGTGTGTGTGTTCGTGCGTGCATATGTGTGTGTGTGCGTGTGCATGCGTGCGTGCGTGAATGCGAGCACAAATGTGAGTGGCCCATCCCAGGGCCAATGATGATTCACTCAACAAAGGGGGGGAGAGGGCAGAAAGGAGGAATGCGAAATGGAGAGCGCACGAGTTTCTTGAAGAAGCCGATGGCGTAGTTGTCCGCATAGGTGAGGAAGTAGTAGAGGCGCTGCGTCTTCGCAAACTCCTTCAAATGGTTCAGCACGTGTCGACCGATGCCCTTTGGAAAAACGAAGAGATTGGGTGGGTGGGTG
>CDFF01071604.1:16819-28919 GCA_000826265.1 Acanthamoeba culbertsoni
GGGGGGGGAATGAGGATTGTTTTTGCTTCTTCCAATCACGCGTATGCAATCCCCACGTGCAGATGTACATACTCTGATTTGGAAATCGACGGACACGGCGAGGAAGGCTATTTCCAGGAAACCGTAGTCGGGGAACGGACGGAAGCAGATCCCGCCAATCACCTTGCCGTCTCGCAGGCACACCAACGATCGGTGATTTCTAGAATTCCGGGAGTAAATGGGCCGCATTCCTTGCATGCATTGCATGTGTGTGCTCTTTGGTGTGGTTGAAGGGAGGAGGGGGGAGGGGGGAGGGTACACGTCGAAGACCAGACGGGAGATGTATTCGCGAGGCATCTTGGGCAGCTGGCGGGAGAAGATGTTCTTGAGGTCGACCAGATAGAACATGTGCTGCCGTCGGTTGTCGTTGCTCACCACCCGAAAGTCGAACGTCGCCGACAACAACTTGGGCTCCTCCTTCTTGTCCTCCTCCTCCTTCACCGCCGCCGCCGCCGCCGCCGCTGAGGATGCTGCACGAGATTGTGGATTTTGGTTGGTTGGTTGGTTGGTTGGTTGGTGAGTTGGTCGCACTGTGGAACCGATCAACCAATCACCAGCTCTGCATGACGACCGGCACGTACCGGTCTTGCCCTTTCCCTTCCCGCCGCGCCCGCGCCCTTCGTCCTTGGCCTCGTCCTCCTTCTTCTCGGTCAAGGGGATGCGGGATCGTCCCCAATAGAGCAGCCCCGGCTCCTTCTGCGGGGGGGGGATGGATGGTTAATCCAGCCGTGAGATTGTCAGATTGAAAAATTCGGTCACAGGAAGATTCAAGCAAGAGCAACCTCATTGGGCACATTGGAAATAATCCACGCACGCGGGGAGATGTCACCGTCCTCCGGCGGAACTAGGAAGGAGATCAACCATATGGTTAAGTTTATCCATCCATCCATTCATCCATCCTTTCACTCATGCATCGTCCTCAGACTGAGGGGGGGAGAGAGAGAGAGGGGGGAGGGCGCACGTATGGTGGGCAGGCTGGCTGCGGACCCCTCGATCTTGATCTTCTTGTCGGGCTCGGCGGAAGGGCCGGCGGTCGCGGGCTCGCCCTCCTTGAGCTTTCGTTTCCGCCTGATGGTCATCTGCTGCGACTTGGCGGGCATGGCCTGCGCGCCCCCGTCTGCTACTTCCGTCTTGATGACGCCGCCATCGGGCAGGCCCGCGAGATGAGCCTCCTCTCCTGCTTCGCCTCCCGGCGTGTGGGGGGCGCCCACCCCCTACATATCCACCCATCCACACATACACACACACACACACACACACACACACGGACGCCGATCGTCAGCTCCTGCTTTGGGTAGAGGGAAATTGGGGGGGGAATGTACGGGAGGCCCTGGCAGGCCTGCCGGGCCGTGCGACTGCCGGAACTTGTTGCGGTACTGTTCGAACCGCTGCAGGAGACCCTCGTCGAGAATGCTGGAGACCTCCTTGCGCAGCTCCTGAGATAGTGGACGGTCGATTTGGTGCAGAAGTGGACAGGGGATGGAATGTGAGAGGGGGGGTGGGGAAGATGAGGGAGAAGCGAGGAAGGCCGGGTTTCTTTCTTTCTCACACCTTCTCCAGGTTGCGAATGAAGGAGGGCAGCATAGGTTGGACGTCCTTCTGCCCCATGCAGCTATGTATGAATGCCGCTTTCACTTGCTGAAAAAAAAAATTCACACATCAATATTATTTCTGCCGACATATGTAAGGAAAAGCTGAGGAAATGAATGGCTACGCAACCTCGTAGACGAATCGCAGCATGTGGAATCCGAACACCTCGGATGTCTTGTACATGGGGCCGTTGAACTTGGACGGGTCGCAGTAGGCCTGCCATCTTCGTTCACAGTACAGAGCGCATATAAGATGATTCGTGTGACTCGCCCAATGATAATGGTACACTTTGTTCGACGCGTGCGTACCGCTGGTAGGCCTGCATGCGGAGGGCGTGCTGCGGGTCGTTGTCGCGCGGGGGCATGAGGCGATGGTTGTCTATCGTCGCGATGAGCAGCATCGATATGCGTTCGATGTTCCCTTTCTGCACTTCGTTGATCTTGGGGATCAGCTTGTACGCGTTGGCGTAGTTGCGCATGATCTGCGCGCAGGACCGAACAGGCCAGGAGAGGACAGGAGAGGAGAGGACAGACCACAGGGCAGAAAGGACGAGAACGGTCGCCCATCAGAATTGGCGCCGATGAAGACCACGGTGCATAGGTTTCCCAGGAAGCCTACCTGAGACATGACCGGCTTTTCGAAGGGCGGCCCGAGGTCTTGCTGCTGTTGCTGCTGCTGCTGTTGATGCTGCTGCTGCTGCTGATTGGGGAAGTAGCCCCCGTTGGGGGACATGGGCGACTGGCCATAGTGCTACCGAGCCACGACGCCGGAAGTGGAAGACGCGCGGTGAGGGCATGCATGCAGCGATCGGGCGGGCATAGCAGTGAGAGGGAGGGGGGAGGGGGGGAGGTGGATACGGTACCGTAGGGACGGAAGCGGGGCTCATGCCCTGGGGCGCCATCTCGGGGCCCGGGGGAGGCATGCCGGGAGGCATGCCACCCATGTGCGGCGGTCGGCCGCCCATGCCGCCAGCCATCGGCATGCCGCTGGCCATTCCTCCCATTCCGCCCATACCTCCCATACCAGCGCCCATTGGCGCCATGCCTGGCCGAGCCGCGATGCGTCAGATACAACCAGTAATTTAGTCATCACATACTTGCACATATGGCATTGGGGGTAGGGTGCAATTAAGGTGCAGACACTCGTAGGAATAAATATCGCACCTCCGTTATTACTGGGCGGCATGCCAGGCTGGCCCATCATGATAGGTGGCTGTGCTACCCGATTGAGTTGTCTGTGGATTGTCGTGAGTAAGCTTGCAAATCAGACTCGCATGGGAAGGAGTACTCTTTGAGGACGGCGATCTCGCGAGAATGATCGCGCTCGCGGTTTGACATCATGCCGTTGATTCTGAGCGCGAGGATGACCCGCCGCTTGAGTTCGGCCATGCTGAGAGACTGCAGCCCTCCATGATCGGTGATATCGTGGCCGCATTCGCGACAAGCGCCGGCTTTGTCGATAGGCGGCACCGGCTGGCCGGCAGCCGCGGCCTCCTTCAGCTTCGCTTCCAAGCCGGCCAGAGGACTCTTCCAACCTGCGCATCGGCACTGAGACAATATTGTTTTCAGAAATTTTATATAAAATAATAGGAAAATTTTGATTAAAAATAAAAGGGTCGGTTAGAGCTGCTTTTGGGAGGGGGCTACTTAAATCTGCAACTTAATCTCGAAAGTGTCGCGATTTTCTACGGAAAACGTACCTCAGGGACAAAACAGGGGCAGTGGGGGGCGATCACAAGGTAACTTTTGGTAATTGCGTGCTGCTGTTGCTGCAGGGTGCGCTGAGGTTGGTGCATGGGCGGTTGTCCGGGCCATCCGTTAGGTGGCTGGCCTGGATTAGCCATAGGAGGGGCACCACCTTGTGGGAGCATCATGAGGTGCCAAAAAATTGGACGAGATGTGACCGTAGGCGAGGAAAAAAAAGGAAAATATTTTCCACAAAAAAGTCAGCCCAAAGCCGACCGTGTGCCAAGAATAACAACAGGAGAAGAAGGAGGTGAGATAACGATAGGCGACGATGAAGTGATCCCTAATCGTGTTTGTTGTCGCTGATGCTGTTGATTTTGCTGCTGCGTTAGAGAAGGAGAAGAGGAGGAGGAAAGCATATCTGACGGTGAGGTAGCGAAGAGGGCTGGAGGAGAGGCTGTGATAGTGACAGATGGCATATCGAGTGATGGACCCAGAGGGAAAGGATTGGACATAGGTGGAAAGGAGGACTCTTGTGTGCCGGTCCCCACGAATGAGGATTGCTGCTGTGTAGATGTGGAGGCCGACGGGGAGGAGAAGGTGGATGATGTAAGGAAGGACGTGTTGAGCTTCACCGGCAACGGCGGCATACTGGCACACACGGGCTGCGACGCTTGCCTACACCCATGCAATTAATTTTACTATAGAGTTTGTTGCCCAAAAAAAAAAAAACGTACCACTTAAGTATTCGAGATATGTTGGCTGCGAACTTGCGCATCAGACTGTAGTTAATTTTGATATTGCCGTTGATGAGATTCTCGCGAATAATAGTTATGATTTGGACGTTCTCGTCCAGCAACTGATTGGCCATGATATCGTTCATGCTGCTCACGCATCCAACATCGCCAAAGCCCAAGATGCCACCCAGATTACTACTGGGCACAGCCGGAAGCGGGTCTGGTACGTAAGACACCGCTGGGGGCGGCGAGGCTGCCGAGGGCGATGACGGCGAAGAATCGTCATTTGCGGAGGAGAGATAAAGGCCTAACATGGAGGAAGTCAGCGAGATTGAATCCGAGAGTACTGTCATTGTGTCCTCGGCTGTGATGGCCGAGTCTGCCTCGCTCGAACTGGACAACAGGGGCGAATCCTATTGCAACTGAAATCAGGCAACCAAGCACGCTAGCCTGCAGTAAAAGTGATGTGCCTGTATTCGTACCGGTCGTTGCTTTTTTCTAGGATCAGTCGGAGATGGCTCGGCGAATTCTCTCTTTTGCCCAGAAGATGCTGCTGCCTACGGAGGACGGGATGAGCTGACACGAAGACTGTTAGACATGGTAGATGGAAACCTGCTCTTCGGCCGCGGCAACATTTGGAGACTGCCAGAAGACACGAGCGTGTAACTTGACATCGTAGGCTGACCTGCCGGGCATCAACTGGGATAACCTGATCCATTGCTCATCTGGCCAGACGTGACCACAGCAACAGATAGAGTCAGACTTCTTCCAATGTGTCAGAGAAACATAGGTAAGGTGAGGTACCCTTCACGTCAGTATCCGCGGACAGCCCCAGCTCCTTCAGCCCCTGCAACGCACAAACAACAATCAAACAAGGTGCCAGTAAGGAGGGGGGGGGCGGTGCATACTGCAACGAAGAGCAAGTGCTCATCCCTTGTCCACTTCTTAAAGATGGATTCACTGACGGATTTCTTTCTCCAACCCTGTGTCTGAAACTTAAGAGCACTTGATTCCTTCTTGAATGCAAACAACTCTCGCCTGTTGAGAGAATTCTACGCCATGCATAAGATGTTGACCAAATTGACTTGATTGGTAGTCACACACCAACTCTTCATCGGTTATAACGGAGTATGTCGATTTGGGGGACCCTTGTGGTTCCATTTACTGCTCGACAGAAAACACGACCAAAAGAACCTGCGAATACTATAATTTCTGTGGCTTTTTCTTCAATCCGAAGATAAAATGGAGGGCGGAAGCAGCACGCAGCTCCACGCACAACTGCACCAGGCCGCAAAGGTTTGTACACAGTTTCTTTTGATCAAGTTTGAGGTTCACTGTTCTTTTTATGTAGGCGGGTTCACTAGAACGAGTTCTTTCCCTTCTTCAAGCTGGTGCCGCGCCCGACTTCATCGTCACTCGCGAAGGACGCCGTCGTGGCGGTGAGACGTCGCTGGTAGGAGCAATAACTAGCGAGCTCGCGGATAATGCCGCCTGCTTAGACGCCCTACTTGCCGCGGACACGCTCACACAAGCAGCTAAAGACGATGCCCTCCTTGCCGCGGCCAAGTACGGCCGGCCTGACTACATGAGTACTTGGCCGCGGCCCTTTGCTTGTGCGTTTCCTTTTCTCACCATTGAAATCAGAGATGCTGCTGCTGGCTGGTGCAGACCCCAATGCACGAGAGTCCTCATATGAGAACACACCTCTGATGCTTGCCGCTCTTCGGTTAGCACTGTGGCCTGATTGTTCACCATTGTGTAGAGACTTATACTACAGTCTCCCCACAGCTCCTGTCCGGATGCAGTCAAAGACTTGATTGCTCGAGGTGCCGACGTAAATGCTCAAAACAGGCTGGGCGACACCGCTCTCCATAAGGTTGGCACTGCACAGCAATTCATTTCTTACATCGTTTGGCTCCGCTCAGCTCTGTTACAGGCTGCATCCGAGCCGGGAGCTACTACCAAGAGCATCGAGCTCCTGCTAGCATGCCCGAACATCAACCTCATGCAAGCCAACCATAATGTGAGTGAAAACCAAAACCACCCCCAGGTTGCTGCTTCCTAACTTGGGTCCAACATCATGAAGGGTGAGAGTGCTCTTTGCCGAGCAGTGAATCGAGGAAATGTGGACGCCGTTCGCCTGCTGGTCCAGGCTATCGCCTCACTTGAACTCGAGCAGCGGGTCCGTCAAACCCTTTATAAGTCGCGGCCTGCAGCTAGTTCCTTACGTCTCCTGCCATTTGTAGGCAAGGGAAACAGCTCGTGGCCTTCTATGTGCGGCACGACAGGACAAACCGGCAGCCCTGCAGGCCATCCTCGGGAACTTGATGCCGCTTACGGTAACCATCCAACGGCATAACGTTCAACGCTGGAGTGTTACAACGGGTTACGGGTTTTATTAGGTCGGTAAGTTGACTGATGAGCATGGCAACACGGCACTCCACGTTTGCGGCTACAGACCACCTGGCACCACTTCTACCAAAACCGAGCATATCCAAATGCTGCTTGGTGCGAAACTAAACTAAAGCAGATATTCAAGATATAGGCATGCTGCCGTTAAATTGGCCCAAATAGCTCACAACACTTTCGATCAAATTACAGAGCATGGCGCGGAGGTGAACGCAATTAATGATGAAGGTGAAACACCGCTGCACACGAATGTGAAATGGGCTTCCTACGAATTCTTGAATTGTCTGGTGGGCCACGGAGCTGACCTACGTGCCAAGGATGCTCGCGGATGGACGCTGATGCATCGTGCCCTGTGTGAACATTCGCTTCCTGCCTTGAGGCTTCTCCTCGATAACTTTGACGTTATGGAGCTTCGCCTTGCTTCCTCAGAGCAGGACATTGCTTCTGTAATGACGATAGACTCCCAAGGCGACTCGATCCTGCATAAGCTGGCCAGATCTGAGGAATACGCGGACTGCATTCCGCAAGTCATAGCAGTACTTACGAATCATGGAGCCGAAATCGACTGGAATCACAACAATGTACAAGGGTCTACGTGCCTGCATGTAGCCCTACGGCATCAGAACGCGATGGCAGTGCGCCATATCCTTACTCACGGGTCGATCGACTTGCGTGGAGGTTTGCGAGGCTTGTCGGTCATTGACATGCTGCTGAAAGAACTGGATATCGTCATGCTCTTGACCCTGATTGAAAGGTGGGGCAAAGGCTGGATAGACGAGGGCGTGCGGCGCGCGCTCCTCGAGGCACGTGACGAGGACACGGGTTACAACCTGCTACACAAGGCCGCCGCGAGTAACTCGTTAGATGGTGAGTCTGTCTATCTCATCCTTTCTATCTTTGCCCTCCATATTGAGTTCCGGATGCAGGAGTGGCACTGTGCTGCAATACGATTGGTTTCGACGTTAATGAAGCAGTTGCCGCTGAGTTCCAGGACGCCTACAACAGTGGCGGCATCGCCTTGCACGTGGCCGTTGAACACGACGCCAGCACGGCTCTTGTACAGCTATTGCTCGAGAAAGGTGTGACATCTCTCTAGCCAGGCTGTAACACGATCGCTACAATGAATTGGTAACGTGCCCTACATGATCTGCAGGTGCGGCAGTCAACAGCAACGTGGAATACCACGGGAACACCCCGGCTCACATAGCGGCACGCGAGGGCCGGGTAGCACTTTTGCGACTGCTTATGGCTAATGGCGCAGACCCCTTGGCCACCAATCGACACGGCGAGCGAGTCTCTGATACCACCGACAACGCAATGTGCTTGGCACTCATTGAAGGAAGTTCGTTTCTCGGGGCGAATTTCGACAAGGCGTCCTAAACTGAACTCCAGCCTGCTGCTGACCAACGGTAAAACGGGATAAGTATTTTGCGACGTTTTAAAGCATCTCTTGCGAAGTGCAGCGCTTGCGTCCCGAGTATGAAAGTGCACTGTTGCACTGTTGCACTGTTCGTACATGCCTTTAGCCTGCCTTGTCGAAATTCACCCCGAGAAACGAACTTCCATAATTTGCCAGAACGCTTTTTTGGTCTCGGTTACCAAAACAACGTTGTCCTATTTCAACATTGACCTTGTTTATCTTTCCGTCTCCAAGCGTAAACCTCTATCTAAGCAGTCAGCGACTCGGTACGGTAAGAGTGCCAGTACAGCACCATGTGGACCGGCAAGCTTTTCCTGCTGGCTCTACTGTTAAGCTATCTCTATTCCGTTGCCTCTATCGATTACCGAGTACCTTGTCAATCGATAAGATTTCCTGTCCCTGACCAAACTAATCCACTCCATTCCCAACCAAGGTTTCCGATTCAGCTTCTCTCTATGAGGCCATTATCATGGCGAACACAGTCAACGGGCCACACACGATCTCCGTCGTTGAGACCAATATAGTCATTGATAAGCAACTTCCGATGGTTACGGAATGCATCCACTTCAAAGCAGCCGTTTCCTCTGAGCATATCCTGGTCAGCGGCAACAACAAGGTGTCAGTTGGACTGCACTTCGGGCCCGGTAACCCAAAGATGATCCCCATTTGGAAAATAGAATAGAGCAGGCCTGAGCCAACAACATGCCGCCTTTAGGGAGCGATGATAGTTCCGTGACGGGCTTTTCGTTCGTTAACTTTACCACGGCCTTCATTCTGGTCGACGGCGGCGCTGTTGCCATCCGAAAAAACTTGTTTGGTACCATTTCAAACGGGGTAAGTATTAGTATTCCATAGCTCCCCTCCAGGTGTCCGCGGAACGTTGACCTCGGTGAGTACAGCAACAGAACAGAGCCGAGAAGACTAGAGACGCTGCTGTCATCATCGAGTCTGGCGCAGCCTATATGAGAGATGTATGCCTGTCCCGTCTACGCGGACCCCTTCTTGGAGGACATCTCCTAAACTTCTTGTTTGGGTGGTCGACCCATTTCCAGAATGTGTTTGGCGGAAGCGATTGCGCCATTAGTATCAGGGAATTCGCCTCGCCGTGCTTGATTGACGACAACTTCATCGGCGTCCTTCCCCAAGAAACTACTGAAAATATCTTCCTTGGCGGGAAGACCGGCATTCATGTAGTTGGCCGTTCAGGTAGGCTGTGGTACTCGATTCGAAGGGGAGATGGGCCTAACCGCAAGAAACCACGATATGTGCAGGCGCGTTGGCCTTCCACAATATCACTAACAACCACATCGCCTGCTTGAACGGGAACGCAATCGAGGTCGATGCCTCCGGCCTCACCATCAAGGGTAACACCATCGGGTGCGTACTTTGACCCTGTGGCTCTGTTCTATGCTAATAACTTTTTACAGCCTCACCCTTTGGAGCAATCCTTGCGGAAGTCTCAACGGTATTTCGCTCACCGGTGCTGCCTCTAACGTTCTCATTGGTAAATACTTAGTCTCTTTAGACCTACAAGTTTCCCCAAACATGCTAAGAAGCGACAAACCATGATTTATTTTTTATTTTTGTATTAACAAAAAACGAAATATAAACAGAGAAAAATTACATACTGAGCAGCAGAAGACACGGCATAGAACTGACAGGCCCTGCTTCCAACATTACCATCCGACACAACTTCATTGGGGTAAGAGAAAGAGAGCAGCTCCTTCTCTTTGCCCCTCTCAACCATGCGTGACAACGTCAGTCTCACCTCTTCAACAAACAGTCCACGGGCTTCGGCGGAAGCCATGGCAATCAGGGCGCGGGCATCTACGGCCAGTTCGGGGAAGGGTCGGAGATCAGCTCTAACACCATCGAAGGCAGCAAGCAGCACGGCATCATGATACCGGCCTCATGCAAAGTGAACATTAAATACAATCGCATAGTACGCAGTGATGCGTGTCTCTGTGTCTGTGTGTCTGTAATCGCTGATGTATATCACCACTTCTCCCTGGTCCCTGGATTACTGCAGGGCCGGAATGACTTAAATGGCATCGACGCCGTTCTGTCGGATAAAAGCGTCATAACCCACAACTACATCTATGGTAAGCTGGAAGTCTCCTCGTATAACATGGATAGATGCCCATAGGAACGACTGGTACTCAGCTCAGGTTCCATTCCCTCCCTCATCAGGCAACAAGGGTGCAGGCCTACGGCTGCACAGCCCCGAAGGGAAAGCCACAGCCTACGTTGAGAGCAACATGATTGGTATCTCTCCTAGCCACGAGGCCGAGGGCAACCAAGGTAGGCCTTTCCACCGCCATCAACAAAAGCAAAAATAAAAAGAAAAGAAAAGAAAGAAAAGAAAGAAAAGAAAGAAAAGAAAGAAAGAAAATAAGAAGAAGCTTGAGTAACGCGTCCATGTAAGGCGATGGAATCTTCAGCAGCGTGCCACTGGTCCTCCGAAACAACACCGTGGGCGCGAACGTCCAATGGGGAATTAGACTTACACGCCCGTCGCAGCCGAGCGATGGTGATTCGGCCTCAACCTACACGCTCTCCGGTATCCCTCTTCACCCCTTCCCGGCTCGAATTCCTCCTATCCCCGTCCGTTCCGCATAGACTTTGGGTGGGTGGGGGGGGGGACGATAATATCCGCTCTGGACTTATATCCTGGCGCTTCCTAATTGGCAGGCAACTGGGTGGGCGCTTCGGAGCGCTTCCGAAAGCTGAGCCTGGGAAACATGGGCGGCGGTCTTTCCGCCCAGGATGTCCGAGTCATCTCTGCGGGCTTATGTACGACCACCGTGTGTTGTTGTTGTTGTTGTTGTTGTTGTTGTTGTTGTTGTTGTTGTTGTTGTTGTTGTTGTTGTTGTTGTTGTTGTTGTTGTTGTTATTAACGGGCTCGTCACACTGGCGATGTGTGTTCTCACACCGGCCCTCGCTCTTCTTGCAGACAACGTTTTCGCCAACAACGGCGAGGTAGGGATGCATATCCAGGGAGCCTCCGACCACTTGCTGCAGAACAACTACATCAGCTGGGATGGTTACAGGGTATGTGGGATGGGTGATGATGAGTATATGCTCGCCCCTATGTAATTCGCTCCTGACTGGGTCGGGCTTCGCACCCCCCCCCNNNCCCCAATGCAGCTGCTCCCCGGCCACTCCCAGCAAGGCATGAGAATCAGCAGTGCGCGAAGCGCCACCATAGTCGACAACGTGGTCATGGCCACCAAGGGCGATGGCATCCTCGTCGAATCGGTGAAGCAGAGCAACATTCGCGAGAACCACATCGGCGTCGTCCCGGCCTTTGCTTTCTACGATAACAGGTGCGCTGAGCGCCCTTCCCCCACCCCCAGCATTCGCCCCCCCCCATCCGCATTTGCCGCAGAGCGGCACAGTCTTCCCTCCGATCCTCCTCTCCCCCCCTCTGATCGGTCCGTGTGTTCTTGGCTTTGGATATAGCGGTGGTAGTCATTGGGCTGCGGGTGGCGCCACGAGCGTGGAAATGGCCAACTCGTGCGGCCTGCGAGTGGAGGCGCCCGCACATGATGCCGACTACGCCGCCCAAATCATCAAGAACGCCGTATCATGGAGCAAGGACAGCTCAATCGCGGTGTCGGGCGGCGGCCAGCACATCGTCGATGGGAACACCATCGTGAGGCAAGGCGACTCTCAGGTATGCGTGCACGTGTCGCATAGACGCCCGATTGGCACTCAGTCGCGCTATTCTGGCTGCCAGTGGTTGGGACAGCCTCGCGTGGTCGGAATCAAGCTGGATGATGTGGGCGACATGGTCGTCACGAACAATCAGTTCGACTCGGAGTATGTGGACGTACACGTAGGAGGCGTCACTTTCCGGGGCAGCTCGATGGTGCAACCCCTCTCCCGCAGTGGCAGAGTATAACGTTATTTAACACGCTACGCTATCGGCGTTTATTCAGCAACAATATGCGGTGAAGCGCGAAGAAGTATCCTGCATCTGTAACTGCAATCCTGACTGCCCGTCGCCGTCGCCGTCGCCGTCGCCATCGTCCTCAGTCACGCCGACGCCGTCGCCGTCCAACTCACCCACATCGACGCCCACGCCGTCGAGCTCGCAGACGCCCACGCCCTCGCCGTCCAGGTCGCAGACGCCCACGCCGTCGCCGTCTAACTCACCCACATCGACGCCCACGCCGTCGAGCTCGCAGACGCCCACGCCCTCGCCGACACCCTCCATG
>CDFF01071605.1:0-17591 GCA_000826265.1 Acanthamoeba culbertsoni
TCCATGAGGGCAGCATCATGCTCGAGCTGGCAAACAAGCACTGCGAGCAGGACCGACCGACTCGAGCCAAGCACGCTCTGGCGCTGCTCGACATCGACCCCATGTCGCTGATGGGGCTCGCCACCGTTCTCGGCCTCTATGCGATTGGTGCATCCCTTCGTCCCTCCCCCACGAACCGCCATCTTCGCGTTCCCTGTCCCCCCACAGCTGACGCTTCCGTATCGGCGGGGGGAGATCGCGCAGGCCATGCGCCCCTAAGCGAGGCGGTCAAGAGAGTGGCAGTTCAGGTGGAACACGCGTCGGCCGACGAGAACATGTGGGGTCTGCTATGGCAATCCTTTCATCAGCTTACCCCGCACGCCCTTCCTCCTGTTACGCTTCTCCTTCCTCGTCTTGCCCCCTCCTCCTCCTCCTCCTCCTCCTCCTCCTCTGCTCTTTTGTTTTAATACGCGAGATCGTGCAGGATCAAGAAGAGGATCTGTCGGCCTTCTGGGACGAGAGAAGGGGCTGGTGGGCGACACACTTCTTCTCCACGTCCATCATTCCCTTGCCAAACGCGGCGGAGGATCCCAAGGCGATGAGCAATAATCACATCTACCATCGGGCCTTATGTGCGCAAGTCATTGAAGGCGAGGAGGCGGCGCGGCCATTCGTGGAGGCCGCGAGACGTTTTCTGATTCCTGGTGAAGGGAGTGAAGAAGGAGAGGCAGAATACGAAGCGGAGGGGGACTGGAGCCTTCTGTTCGCCCCACCCCCCTACGTCTTTGTCTGTCGCAATCATCATACCGCGCAAACTCTCGTGGAAGGCACAGAATCAGAGATGGACGAATATGTAGAGCTGCCCAAGGGAGATATGCGGAAGGAGGCCGCCGCCGATTCGCCACGAAAACACCGTGGGGTGGACGGCCCTCCTAGCAAGAAGCCCAGAACGTTGCGAGACAGCGCCAAGGAGAGGATGACGCGAATACGAAGGATTGCCGATGAGCGACAACGAGCTGCGTCGAGTCGAAGTGCAGAAGAGGATGATAATCAGGCTGATACTGACCGTCTCAATCACAAGAAGGAAGTCTGCAAATGCTGCGGCATTCGACCCCGTGCAGGTATGACTACGAGTTTCTGTTGGTCTTTATTGCGCACTAAGGGTACTGTGTTATTATCAACTCATCCAATCCAAGGGCACTACTGTGTTCACCTGTGGAAGCGGTGTCGGATATGCAAGCGCGAGGAAGGCGACGTGTATGATGAAGATGAGATTTCGGACGACAGCACGGATGAAGAAGGAGAGGTCGTGTAAATAAACGCTGTCTCGTAACTAAAAGAAAACCAAAAGAAAACCAAAATGGAAGAGAATCAACGAGCACAAGAAGAAGAGATCGTTGTGCTTGAGTCCATCTATGCTGATGATTTCAAAAGACTAGCCGAGAAGGAGTTTCAGGTTTGGTGAATCTATTGTTTGATTATTCCTCTGTCTTACCGGACTTAGGTAGCCGTGATCCCTCAGCTTGCCGGGATAAGCGAAGATGGGCGCGGTATTTCCCCTGTTGTGCTGCGCTTCACTATGCATGGGCGCTATCCATCCGACGAACCACCAGCCTTCTCGGTCTCAGCCTCGTGGTTGCGGCGTGAGGACGAAGAAAAAGTGAAGCGCGAAATGGTGACCCTCTTCGAAGAGCAGAAGGGTTCAGTCATTCTCTTCTCGTGGATAGAGTGGTAGATAACACGCTCTTTCCTCCCTTATTTATTTTACCCCACTGACACCTGTGCCTGTCAGGCTTCGCGAGAACCTTCTTGCATTTCTTGGCTGGACGGAAGTGGAGTATAGGGCCCATTTGGAAAGTGCCGATTCTCGGTAGCGAGCCTCCACATAGTAATATGTGCTTAACAATTTTTTGCAACTAATAGCTTATGTTAACAGAGATGTGCGGGACAGTATTGAAAGCGAAGAGGCGGCAGACGTGACAGTTAATTGGATCCGCGGTGAGGCCGTAACAGACCGAAAAAGTACCGATCGCTCTCTTGTCTGGCGATATGATCGTGTGTGCGTTTTTCCTCACTATCCAGCATATAAGGCAAATTCGTGGCACATCTCGTGCATGTGGAGTCCACGGAAGAGGTGGACGTAGCGATGGCTTATCTGCTAAAGGACAAGAAGGTGGCGAATGCCACACACAACATCTCTGCTTACCGCATTGTTACGGCCGATGGTCAATTGGTGCGTGTTTCGTTGTAGTGAACCGTTATTCTTCCTCTGGTGGGCCTTATATCTGAGAATAATTAGGTCGCCTTCCGCGATGACGACGGAGAGACGGGAGCCGGAGACAAGCTGTTGTATCTGCTGGAGCGAATGGAGGTCACCAACACCCTTGTAGTCGTGACGCGCTGGTATGGAGGCATCCAGCTCGGACCCGACCGATTCAAGCATATCACGGGTGTAGCGAAGCAGGTAAACGTTTTACTTAGGCTTAAAAAAAATAAAAAAAAAATGGTGATGCGTTTTAACGCATTTAACGCATCTTATTCACCAGCTCATCGAGCAAGTGGGTGTGGGCGCTACAGCGGAGGGCGAAGGCAAGACCACCAAGAAAGGAAGGGGGAAGAAATAAAACATAATATGGCACGCTCGCCGATCCCATTGTTAATTGTTTTTCTGTCTGCAACAAAATTTGCTCGCGTAGGAAATCGAACGTTCACTCCTGCTTGCGGGCCAGACGCTTGGCTTGCTCGTAGGTGATGGTCATGAGGAAGGAGACCGGCGCCATTGACATCATCCGTGCGGTCATTCCCTTCTTCAATGCTAGCCATCCTGCCCAGCCACAATAAAGAAACAGAGAAGAGCAGTGAGGCCTTCAGTGTAGTCTGTAGTGTGTGAAACTCGTTTTCTCCTACCCTCCTCCCGGAGGAGCTGTTTGGCCGTCGACCAGATGGTGATTTGAGCACGGCTCGATGGTGATCGACTGCTGGCGGCGTCCTCCTTCGGTAGCTTCTCTATCGAGCGCGGGTTGGTGAAGGCGAGCACCTGCATGCGCGTCTTCACAACGTCCATAGGCGTGGTGAAGACCACTGCAGTGGATAGGAATCGTTCAGGAATTTGTCCCATCTACACACATGTCTCGCCCGAATACGCATGCATTATTACGCGCGAGCATGGTCTTGCGCATGTACCTGCCGTGCAGCCGGCCAGCACCCCGCACAGGCCATAGACAATGATGTCCAATCGGCGCAGCCAACCCCCGTGCTCGCTGATGAGCAACGATGTCGGGCCCTTGACTGCCAATCCAACAGAGTTACATGGGTAATGCATGATATGTAACCGGTTACACACACACACCAAGGAGGGCGAAACGAGACATTCATGGTACTT
Organism: Acanthamoeba culbertsoni; assembly: GCA_000826265.1. Taxonomy (NCBI): domain Eukaryota; phylum Discosea; order Longamoebia; family Acanthamoebidae; genus Acanthamoeba; species Acanthamoeba culbertsoni. Next base: position 3,362 of record CDFF01071605.1, read on the forward strand.
ACCGCTGGCGTAGGTGCCCCACCAGATGCCGGACGAGGGGACGTAGACCATCATCGAGGCCGTGTATCCGCGATATAGCCCACGCACGCCCTCTGTCTTCAGAATGTCGCAGAGCGCGCCTGATACGGTGTGTGTGTGTATGCATGCGTGTAAATTTGTTGTTGTTGTGGTTGTGGTTGTTGTTGTTGTTGAGGCTGACGTACTTAGGCCACCGCTGTACTTCCTCTTGTTCACCGTCCCATCCTAAATCGATGAATGTGTGTGTTACTTTACTTTTCTTTCTTTCTTTCTTTCTTTCTTTCTTTCTTTTATTGAAAGGCGACTCGAGTCACTGCTGAATTCAGGTTGGCCTGTGCGGGCAAGGTTTGGGGGAAGCGGGGAAGGGAGGAGGGGGAGGGGGGGGGAGGGTTGTGTGCACGCGTGCCTGAATCATGAGCAGCTGGGAAATGACATCGAGCGGCACGCTCACGAGTGACGAAGCCAAGGAGGCCGCACCGCCTCCGATGAAGTTGCGGAGAGCATCTGCAGGAATCTCAGTTATGTAGAGTTCGGTAATGATCAAGTATGCACATATAAAGATAGAGAGAAGCTAATTGTTACCGGTATATTATTGTAGGAATTGATGATAATACAATACACAATAGATAGATAGATCGATAGATATAAATATCATGAACACGTTTCATCATGTGTACCATATTTCAGAGAGTTTTCTGGCAAAATTGACTTGATCCGGTGACGCACGAACTCGTAAACGGTTATATACATGAATTGGCCTAGTTAGCGAAGGATTGCAGCGGTCAATTTTCATTCACAAGCAATCACCAACAGCAGTCCATCGCTTACCTGGAATGATCCCCACCGAGGTGGTCAAAAATCCCTTGTAATAACCTGAGGAGCAGAAAGCATGTGTGGGAAGAGAGAGAGAGCAGAGAGAGCAGAGAGAGCAGAGAGAGCAGAGAGGAGAGAACGTTAATGGAGATTCTTGTAACAGTGCAAAAAGAGGTGTCACGAAACCTCTGAAGCCTTCCACCCTCACTATTTTCCGAAGGGCATCGAGGGTTCCTCGGTACTGCGACCGACCCTAAAAACCCAGACGTGAGGTGGCAGCCCAGGAGAAACAAACTAAAGGAGCAAAACGAAACGAGGAGAGAGACGTGCCTGTTGCACTTGCAAACGAGTTTTGATGAGAATGGGCGGGTAGACGAGAGTCCGCACACCCATGAAGAAGGCGAACGACCACAGATAAAACTTGGACTTGTCTACTCAAGGATGAGATGATCATCAGTTGATCCGGTCACCACCTCCAAGCGGAATAGCGTACCCAGGGACTGCCATTCTATGTCATCCCCAATAAAGACACTTCCCTCAGCAGCGTTTATTTCGGCCTCCATGCCCGATTTTTCGATTTGATGCTCATCGAAAGTGTTTTCCGCTTGCTTTTCTTTTGATTTATCAGGAATCGGCCTAGCTGTTTTACATTTTTTAATTTCTCCCCCGCTAGCCTAAGTCTTTCTCGACGTGGCCATCGGGCTGTAGCAACACCTTTGGAGAGGTGACCCATATTGGGCCAAGCAAGCCAGCGCTGTAATCCGTCGATTGGGCCTGAGAAGGAATGAAGTCTCAGCAGAGCAGACAACTTCGAGAAAACGAGCGGGCAATCAAAGTACCGCGGCGTCGAACTGCTGCAGAAATCGATCCAATCCCGCGTGGAACTGCCGAGCTTGATTCCGGTTGGAAGCCAAAAAATATACATTCAGATGATAGAAACCCGAGTCTCCCTCGTCCAGCTACAGGCCAAGAGTAAGAGTAGTAACAACAAGTCAGCAGCGTACGGAACTTCGAGCTTACGCCTTTACCGTACCGTGTCGACAATATCTTTCGCGTAGCCGCCCCAGCGGGCCTCCTCGGCGCGCATGTAGTCGCCGTGTGTGTCCTTTCTCTGCCTCCGAGATAGGCTCTCTCCCTCCTTGTGGGCGGAGTGTATCCTGCTGCTCCTACTGCCGCGCTTCTTCTTCTCCTCCCCCTGCGGCTTGGTTTCCGTAGAGGACTCGTCCTTGAGATTCCACGGCATGAACTGCATCCGCAGCGACTTGGTCCGCGTCAGTCGCTTGCCCGCAGGTCGGTCGCTGTCGTCTTTCGCCGTCGTTTTCTCCCTCTCTCCGGATTCAGTCGCTAACACTGGTTTCTCCTCACGCGCGCTTTGCACCGCATGCAAAACGGCCTCTCTTCCTTTCTTACGCGTGAAGGTCAGGAAATGGCTTCGTAAGGAGGATGAAACCGAAGAAGACGAGGAAGGGGAAGACGATGACGTTGGTGGCGAGGAAGAATCTACGATGGGGGACGATGGAGAGGATGGTGAAGACCATGGGGAAGATGAAGAAGGCTCTTGAGCCGCGACCGTCAAAAACGATGCTCGATTGAGGCGGGAAGATGGAGGAACCACTCCTGAATCCGCGTGACCTGTTCCGGTGGTGGCCGCGCGCGCGCCCCGCGGCGATGGTGATTTGGGGAAGAGGTCGACCCCCTCGGACTCGGCGATCTCCTTAAGGGCCTGGATTACGCCGCTGGTTTTCAGCGTGCCAGGCAGGACGAAGCTGCGCGATCTCCGGAACTGACGACTCGCGGGCTCCTCCTCTTCCTTCTGCAACAACCAACATCAATCAAGACTGAAGTGATGTGGTATATAGAGGTTGCAGTGTAACACAACGCAGATTACAGCTTCCTTACCACGTCGTCGCTCACGGGTGAGGCTAACGAGTCGCTCCTGCAATTTTCGGCCGCCAGCATGCGGGCATCACCGCTCGCGGCCGAAGTGATTCGCTCGCTGCCCAGAGCTATGGTGGGGTTGCGCTGGCGGCGCGTCGGTTGCGTTCCGCTCTTGACGAGCCCGAAGCTTTTGGAACTCGACCCATCTTCGGCTGCGGGTTCAGGGGGAGTGTCTTTCTTCGTTGCCTGTGCAACTTTATCCCTGGCTTGTACCTGAAGCAGACGACTTTGTGCATCATGGCGACGTGCGATAAGAGCTTCCATCTCTCTATCTATCTTTTGTAGTTCCTCCTCCAAATCTTCTTTTATCTGCTGCTCTTCAGATCGGCAAGACGTCAAGGGCTGCGTGGCGCTACCCCCTTCGTTAGGAGGATCGATCTTAACGTCCGTTCGCAGCATAGACTCTGTCTCTCGTTGCCACTGCCGTAACAGTTTGGTAATCTCATTTTCTATTCCCTGTAACTGCTCCTCAAGTTGCTTTCTCCTGCCGTAAGACTTCTTATGCTGCCCGTTGTGGTGAGCACCCTGGCCGAAAGCCGGGGGCGTTCCGAGGCTAGCTGTCATGGGGTCCATGCATGAGTTGGCTGTTCTTGCAGTTCAGCGACCAAATTAAAGCTCCACATAAATGAGAGTATTCTAGAAATTTAATAATTCTAGAAAGAAAAAGCATGTTTCTCTTAGCAAGGAGAAAAGAAATATTTAAAAAACCCAAAGCACACGGCGATCTCGAGTGGTGTAGTTCCAATTCGTACTTGTACATATGACCTTCGCGGTGCAGAACGCGATACCGCATGTTGATGAACTTGTGCGAGAGTACCTAGTCTTTCGGGGCTTCACCAAGGCACTCACCGCTTTTGACAACGACAAGCGAACCGACCGCCTAAAAGGCTTCCAGGCACCCCTCACGCGCTCGCTCCAGCACAGCACATGCCCAATCTTCTTATCTCTTCTTGGCCCGCTTCAGGTGTCTCGGGTTGTGGACGCGCTTCTTTCTTGTGTGCACACTCACTCTGCCGACCAGCTGGAGGAGTTGTGGTCGTACCTCGAGTCGCGCTTCTTCATTCGACCGTCAGAGGTGCTTCCGCCCCCCCCCTTTTCGAATGGAATCGACAATAAATAGTACTAAAACACACATTCTCTTCAGCCCACCTTGGTGGCAGCTATCCGAAAAATGCGACTGTCTCTGCGCCGATATTATCTCGTCTATGCCATGACCAATCAGCGGTTAGATAAAGTGACGGTGCGCATGTATTATTATTCCTGACAATCATAGTGTATTTTTTGTGCTCATCACCAATGTCTGTTTTGAAATCTCAAGGAATTCTTCTCTCTTTACGGCAATGAATTATACACCGACCCTGAGTGGAAGAATTGGTTTGGTAACTCATTAATATTCTATTTATATAATTATCAGATTATTCATTTAAGGTAGTGCCTGGGAATTTTCCACATAGTTATATTAGTTATATGTCGTCCTTAATAAGTCAGTGCATTTGGGACAAACATGATACATATTAATTTCTTTCAATATATATATTTCCATTCCGTAGCGCTACCATATATCAGGAATCCCGAAGCGGATGACGTGTTCGCACCTTACTTCCAGAAACAATGGTCGGAAATCTTTGCACAGTCGCTACACAACTTTCTCTCCTCCGTTTTTCAGAATATGGGTACCGAGCGTGTTGACTTGACGATCCCCTTTAATCAACCAATCAAACAAACGTTCTTCCTTAACAAAAAAAAAAACAAAATAAACAGCCCTGCCTCGAGTACTGAACTTCAATCTGGAGCGATTGAAGCGCAAGCAAATGGAGAGCGAAATAGAGTATTTACACAATGAGGTCCAACGACTCACTAAGGAACTCGAAGAAGCCAACGCCACCATCAACTCTCTGGCACGGGTAATTCCTCCCACGTTTCCTAGATTTATTTGTCTACTCTTTCTTTCATTCATCCATGTTATTCATTTTCCAGTTAACTGACCAATTATTTTTTTCTATTTTTTTTTGTTAATCATTCTTTTGGGAATGATTGTGCGGGAAGGGAAAGGGGAAGAGCGCGGACGCCATCAGGGAGAGCATGTCGGGCGCGCAGGCAACGCCCACTCTGTTCAAACACGTGTCGTCGGATTCTATCGAAAGGGCGAAAAAGAAGCTCACCGAAGAAGGTTACCTCCAGTTGGACATAATTTGGTGAACAAAATATCTAGACTAACAAAAAATACAATAATAATAATAATAATAATAATAATAATAATAGAACAAAAGCTGGCCAACGCGAGAAGGAAATGGGCCGATGAAACACTTCAGTCGTCCATTCGGACAACCGATCGACAGACGATAGAAGGTTTGTGTGTTTTTTTTTCCACTTTCGCCCGCGTATCCGATTGATATCTTAGGCATGATTGGCAGTTGTGCATTCTCCGGATACCGGAGGCGAGTGGCAATTTTTGGGCGCGCGCCGGGCCAGACCTTCCCGCAAAGCGCAAGTCATTCACCAGGCACGCCACTATATCACAATTTTATAAATATAATTTTTATATATATGGCTTCTTGGAATTCTTTGCTAACACTTTATTTTTTCCACGAATTTTCCGAATAGGAAGTGTTTACGGGCCATAGTGCGCCAATCACCCGCTGCCGCTTTTCGTCGTCCGGGGACTATGTGGCCTCAGCCTCCACCGATGGCACGCTGCGGTAAGTTCATAAATAATTAACAATCAAAATGGCTGGACTTTATTTACCTATTAACTTATTGTTCAGAATATGGTCGTTGGAATCTCAAGCATCCCAGGGTACCTCTGGCGGATCCGACGATTCGAAGAACGCAACTATTTTCTGCTTCACAGAAATTTTGTCCCTCGCTTGGGAAACGAAAAGCGATCGTTTGGTATTTTTTCCTCCCAATCATATTTGCATTGGCCTTTATTGTAGCAATTCTCATTTATAACAAACGCACAATGCATTATCGGAACAGCTATTTTGCGGAACGGCGGATGGTCGTGTCAAGTTGTGGAATCCTAACAATGTCGCGATAGGAGAAATAAGCACGGATGCCGAATATCCCAGGTAACATTGTTGCTGATGCAAAACAAGATAAAGCATCCTCACCAAATATGTTATTCCTTTTTTCCCCTTTTGTTATTATTATTGATTTGTTGCTTGGGACAGACTTGTCGACATTGCTTGCAGCCCGAGCGATTCGGTATTTGCCACGTCAGCATTCTCCAATGACGGTGAGGGTGTTTTGTATCTCTACAACTTTAAGACCCTCCAGCTCGAGGTGGGAAGCTTTTCTCCCCCATTTCTTTTTTATCCTATTACAAAGGTATCATCTAATTGTCTCTTGTTTGTTGATTGGCCAACTGGGCAGCGGCGGCTTAAGCTCGAGGCACCAGCGTCGAGCCTCCATTTCAACCACAACGGTTCCCTGTTAGCCACAGCAGGTTGGCGTGTGTATATATATATAGCAACATATGATATGTATCTCGGACACATGAGTGATATGCGATTGGCTGTGATTTCAGGATTGGACGGAATTGTGCGGGTCTATGACATGACCAATCATTCCCCAATCATGCGATGGAAAGCCGACGAATCGGAACTCTCGTGCGTCAGATTCAGCCGAGACGAGACGGCCATTTACACCCTCGGCACGGATGATAAGGTTCCCGCTCGACACACAACACACATTTCTTTCTTTCTACTCATTCACTTCATTAAATCCCTTTTCCGCAGATCCACGAATGGAACATTCATAACATCGGTAGGAGAATGACTTCATACGACTGGGAGGACCGATGCGCCTCCGATATGGCTTTCGATTGGGAGGGTACCCATTTTGTGGTGGGTGGCAAGGCCGGCGCGTACCTCTACACTGTACAGTGTTCCTTGCGACGTCCCGTCAAACCCTCCGCTATCCTCGTTTTCTTTATTTTTCTTTTTCTTTTTCTTTTTCTTTTTTGCTCATGTCAAGTGGCGCAGGAGGGCGATTCGGAGCCGACAGTCAAGCTCACAGGGCACTCGAAACCTGTGATGACGGTAACCAAATCAGTTCAGCTCCGGTGTACCCGGATGGGTGTGACGTATTTATATTAACCACGCGCGTCTAGGTGGATTGGCATCCCACGAACAGCACCATCGTTACCGGCTCTCTCGATACATCCGTACAAATCATTACTCTGGCTTGATAGGTCGCCCTGTCAACGAAGCAAGAGAAAACTCTGGCGTGTCCTCGGCGTCAAGCACTGTCATTCGCCGATTTTCTAGCAGAACACGCTTAAAAAATGAGGGAAAGAACGTTCAGAAAAAAGAGAGTCAAAGACGGTCGTGGCGGGTTAGTGTGGGTCAGAGCATGAATGCACTCTTCAATGGAAAAGGAGCCTGTTCCTTCTGAGTCAGAGCCCGGGCAAGTGATGGCCGGAGAGCCCGATATTGTGCGATTGATACACCAAGGAGAAGTGGAAGCTGTCCTTAAGCTGCTGAAAGGATCTGAGGGCGAGGCAGTCGACCCCAACTATGCCACTGCTGGTGGGTGGACCCTCTTGCATATGGCTGCGCTCGGCGACATGGCAGAAGTTGTGTCTGCCCTACTCGATGCGGGGGCCGACTTGAACGCAGATGATGGGAAGGGCCTGCGCCCGATTCACTATGCAGTAAGCTGGGATGCACGCCAGGCAATTGCTGAACTCCTTCGACGTGGGGCCGACTTGCAGTGTACTTCAAGGGACCAAATCTTCTACCTTAACAAAATTATTCCTGTCTTTGTGGTTGGCGGACGCACACCTCTCCACTTTGCCGCTGAAAAGGTTCGTTTGTTGGTCATCTGACCCTAGACCCTCACCTTCGAAGCTTGACGAGATGTTAACGCTACATTCTTTCAGGGATACTTTGAGTGTGCAAAAATGCTGTTTGATGCTGGCGCAGACTCGTCCGTGGTAGACTTGGTACCGGTTCACTCTCGCGATGAGGCAAGTGGGTTTATGCTCATGATGATCTCGGACAGAGCGGGCGTACTCCCTATGACCTTGCTGTTAACACCGGCCACTTTGACATCGCTTCTCTCTTGCGTCCAGACGTTACCGAGGTCCGTGCGCAACCCTAGAGGCTAATGAGATGGTTTCTCATTTTGGTTGGCTCAGCACGTGTCAAGCGTGCCTAAGGATTTCCACTCGGACCGTAGAGGAGTAGAGGCCCGTCTTGGAAGAAAGGCGCCGCTGCCTTCATTGCGGCCATTCCCTTTGGGCAGCGAGAGTGAGAATGATGCCACTTCCGCGGGCCAGAGTGGACCCATAAGGGAAGACTTGGAGGAGATGATGCGGCAGGCCGAGGCCCTGCTGCAGCAGACCAGCACGAAAGAAAAATAAACTGTTTCCTGACGGTGCGCGGCACTGCCTTGTTCTGTCCCCATGAAATGCCAATGATAATTAAATTTCTCGAACAAAATTGGGGGGGGGGGCCAGTTCCGTCTGCCATGCAAGACCTGCCTCGAGAACTCTTGTGGGAGGTGGTTAAGCGATTGCCCCTTCGTGACGTGCTGCTTGGTGTAGGGCTTGTTTCTCGTTTCTTCAGCCATCTGGTGGCTTCTAACGTAGGCGAGAACCAACCCGACACTGTCCAAGAGGAGTTCTGGCGCCAGTTCGCCATTCACTGGCGCCTTGTTCCTTACAGCGACAACGAAGTTATCTCCTGGCACAAGTGGTGCCTCAACAGTACACCATCTTCTTCCTCCTGGGCTGCCCCTGTTGTCTGATATTCGACCACTGCCAGCGTTAGGTGAATGGCGCTTTTCCAGAGACCCTCAGCACCATCTAAGCGTCCCCTTCGGTTCCCGCTCTCCCTTTTTCTCTTCTCTTCTGCCGGTATTCAGCCTTGTGCTTATCGATTTGGAGCTTTGTTCAGTCGTCCCAAGCCGCGACCAGATCCCCAAAGGGTGCAGCAAGTGCGTCGTGATCAGCGAGAACGGGAAGCAAGCCGAGCTCTATTACCCCACCAGCTACAGCCCTATTACGCTTTTTACTGATCGACCCATCACTACTCACAAAGGTAGGGCTGTTTATTATCGCTCGAGGGCGCCGCTGACCCAAAGCGCAGCCTCTATCAGATTGGCTGTGGTCAGGCAACATGGGTTCTGGCTGGTGGGCGTGGGCAGCCCTCTCACCGAGTTCCACCGCAAGTAATAATGCCGGCATGTGAATAATGATGTAGTCTTCCACAAGTGTGCTGAAGATTCCTCCACTTCATCAAGACAGGGGTATGAGACACACCATCAAACATGGGACATAAGGTTGTCGTACAACGTAAACGGAGCGATTCACATCCCATCGCGCATTCCCACATCGTCACACCAGTATCAGAAACCCGGACCTGGCACAGACGGTACAATATCGGGGTGAACCATGGTTTCGTTCTGTAACATATATATATGTGTGTGTGTGTGATTGGGCTGCGACCCAAACTACAGGATTCAAGGTGGGCGATATCGTATCGGCGAGCGTCGAAGGTTCGACAGTGCAGTTCTTCGTGAACGATGAACCGGTACTCTCCCGCGCAGGAAGACATATATATGGACGGCGATTTACGAGGTCTCCCTAGAGGGCACCGCCATTGGACTTGAGCGCGCTTCCCCGGCCGTGGTATTTTATTTGGGCAACTGACGCACAGTCTGCGGTGGAGATCATTCCCAATAGAATGACGTGGAAATGATAAGAATAAATAAAATAACATTGAATAAGAAAAATAAAAATAAAGCAGTAATGATCATGAATGACGCTCAAAGAGGTCATCGTGTTTAGGTGAGCACGAAACTCGAATTGCCGCCGGCGAATACTGCCTTCACTCGCGCGGCGCTGATGCACACCAATCGGCATGCCGTCTCGCGCGTTATTTGGTCGCCGTGACCGAGCTTTCCATAGCAACCGGACCCAAACGAGTAGGCCACGCCCTCTTGGGAAAGCAGCAGCGCGTGGCCTCTCCCCACGGCCATCTGGATGATCTTTGCCTCCCGCAGAGAATCCACCCGCTTGGGCCGGAACTGATCCTCGCTTGCCCCTTCGCATCCAAGGCCTACATGCACGCCACGTCCTCTACATGAGGGAGGAAGGAAAATAGAGCGGAATCCGCTTTTCCCCTACCGAGTCGACCGTTTCCAGCGGCGCCGAAGGCGTAGACCTTGCCCTTCTCAGTGAGCACGATTGAGTGATGGTCTCCTGCTCCAATACTCTTGGCACGCCTCTTATGAGACGAGAATGCGCGCACCAGCGCGGGAGACAGAGAATACTTCTCCGCTTTGTCTCTGCGCATGGAAGGGGTAAGTGGTTAGATCCCCACTGAATATTACATCTCTCTGGAGGACAACGAGGAAAGCACCGGAGTTCTGGAATTCCAAGTTGGCCGTAGAAACCGGAACCGAACGCGAATACGAGACCATCTGATATATCATCATCATCATCATCATCATCATCATCATCATCATCATCATCATCATCATCATCATCATCATCATCATCATCATCATCATCATGCTTATTGGTATGGGTATTGTATCTTATTATTACCTTTGGTTAGGGCTAACGTGTGGTAGCCACCAGCGGCAATGGACACAACGCTGTGGTGGGCAAGGGTTGCAATCATCCGTGGGCGCATCAAGCTGATCTGGTCGCCATGCCCCAGAGCTCCATACCACCCATACCTGGCAGTACTTGAATAATGTACTGCTGATAGAAGATTTCTCCCTTTTGTGAGACAGCATTACCCAAAGGAGAAGACTTGGCCTAGGTCACTGATGAGGAAGGTGGTTTTCCCACCGGCCACCACCTCTGCTATGTTGACCCCATCAGTGGCCGGTGACGACAAGCGGCGAGGCAGAAACTCTGCAGACTCATCGCCGTGCCCTAGCCGGCCATGCCTCCCACACCCGAAAGTAAACACCTATCGCATATTATTCAAGTACTAGACGAGATATCGATAGAATTCCCCAAGAATCGGCTAAGTACTCTCTCACCTTGCCGTGACTGTTCAGTACAACGCTGTGTTGAGGACCAGCAGCGATCCTGGTGATGTGCTGTCCCTGCAGCGTAGAAACCAGCCTGCGGTTTCATCCAGTAAGGAGATCCGGGAGCGGCCAGCACATCTAAGATCAGTATTGAGGAAAAGAAAAACGGACCTGGGCGAGAATTCACACTGACTGAAGCCGTGGCCCAGCTTGCCGAAGAGGCCGCACCCGAAGGTGTAGACCCTCCCGTCTCGAGAGAGGATGATCGTATGCAGGTCGCCTACAGCCACAGTTGCGACTTCTATATCTTTCATCCACACCGTGTGTTACATGACGTCCAGTCCAGTCAAGTCGTATCCAAAGAATACAGCCACACCTACCTTGTAGTGCTTTCACGTGCTTTGGCCGCAATTGTTCGACCAGGAGGGTGTTGCCATGGCCGAGGCACCCACGCTTGTTGTGGCCAAAGGAGTACACGCGTCCTCGCATAAGGCTACGGTGCAGGTATGGCTCCTGAGCCACTGCCCTCCAGCGACTAACAACGGAAGTAACAATTGTTCGTTAAGAGGAGGTGTTGGCAGCTCTGGGGCAAGAACGCACCGACATACCAGGGCTATCGCCGTAAGGTCGCGAATCGCGAGGTTTGAGAAGACGCACAGCAGCACGTCATTGTTGAGTACCCTCTCTATGTGACATGAGGCATGCAAATCGACGAAAGCAGTGCTCCAATTGCCGGTGGTGGGAGAGTCAGTACGAGTTCGCTTCCTCGCTTCTTTACTTTCTTCCTTGGGTCGTTTTTTCTCCACGGCATAGCTACAGAGGAAGTGGCTCCAACCCAATGCCATCTTCTTCAGCGTCTCTGTATTTTGCGCCAAACTCGGAGTGAGGCTGGTTCTCACTGCAAGAGAGTAAAGGTAGTGGAGACTTGATAAGAAGTCGGTCATGACGGCGCCCATTGCTGCTACTCGCGCGAAAACGAAAGGAAATTTCTCAAGAGCTAGTCTGAGAGACCCAATGACGTTTTTCTCCATGAAAAGAACAGTCTCAAACTCATGGATGCAGTCGGTTGAGACCAAGAGGGCAAGTGCCATGATGAGCTAAGCCCTCATTGTTACTGTACAACAGACCGGGTTTTGCAGTCTCCTGTGCAGGAATACTGAAATTTCCTTTCATGTTATGAATTTCTGAGTTCGTGGCTTTGTTTCAGAAAGGCAAACAAGGAAGAGGTTAAAAAGATTTGTTCGCCTCGATCAGTTTTTTTCTTTACTTTCTCTTGAAGAAAGCCCCTTTACCTTTACCTTTACCTTGCGCACACACTCTCGAGATGCTCTCAAGAATCGCCTATCCTTTCGTCTCTCTTAAGCGTAGAAAGAACCGACAGCAGAGAAAGAGCGTGCAGTTGCCCTATGCTCCCCACAAAAAGCTCATCGTGTGGGACATGGATTGCACGCTCTTACATGCTGAGCATTTCTCGCAGCGGCCAGGTTCACGCGAGGTTCGATACCTTGTAGAAGGAAGGACCTTCGACGTGAACTACATCCCGCGACCTCTTATCTACGAGTTTCTGGATCTTCTTCTAGCGGCTGATTTCGAGCTTGCAGTATTTACTGCAGCACGGCAAGAATATGCAGATGCTCTTCTTGATGACTTCGATCAAGGAGGACGCTACTTTGGAAGACGACGATTTTACCGACAACACTGCCAGCCGATCGGTGGAGGCCAATATTGCAAAGACCTACAACAAGTTTTCGGGCCAGATCTCAGCAACGTCAAGCTCATCGACGATAACGCTCCTCACATTGTTCCTGCTGGCCAAGATGGATGTGCCCTTGCTATTGCTCCTTGGCGCGGCGACATCAAGGACAGCCTTCTTTCTCGTACCTTCTTGGGCTCCTTATCTCGCTGCTTACTTGGCGAAGATCTTCTTTCCTGGCCTGCCGATCTTGATAAGGAAGATAGCTGCAAGCCCAAGGACAGTTTCAGGTTCGAGCTCAGGGACGACAGCTTAGGGCTCAATGAGGACAGCTTTGAGCCCAGGGAGGACAACTTCGAGCTCAGTGACGACAGCTTTGAGCCCAGGGAGGACAGCTTCGAGCTCAGTGACGACAGCTTTGGGCTCAGGGAGGACAGCTTCGAGCCCAGGGAGGACAACTTCGAGCTCAGTGAGCACAGCTTCAAGCTTAGAGATGACAGCTTTGGGCTCAGGGAGGACAGCTTTGAGCTACGGGACGACTGCTTCGGACTCGAGGAGGACAGGCTCGAAGCTGCCTTCCTCCAGCTTGAAAACGAGCTGCTTGGGTTCAGGGAGGACAACTTCGAGCTCAGGGACGACAGCCTCAAGCTCAGAGACGACAGGCTCGAAGCTGCCTTCCTCCAGCTTGAAAATGAGCTGCTTGGATGCAGGGAGGACAACTTCGAGCTAAGGGAAGACAGCTTCGAGTTCAGGGAGGACAACTTCGAGCTAAGGGAAGACAGCTTCGAGTTCAGGGAGGACAACTTTGAGCTCAGGGACGACAGCTTCGAGTTCAGGGAGGACAACTTCGAGCTAAGGGAAGACAGCTTCGAGTTCAGGGAGGACAGCTTTAAGCTCAGGGACGACAGCTTCGAGTTCAGGGACGACAGCTTCGAGTTCAGGGACGACAGCTTCGAGTTCAGGAAGGACAGCTTCGAGTTCAGGGAGGACAGCTTTGAGCCCAACGAGGTCTTCAGGCTCAGGGAGGACAGTTTCAAGTCTGAGGAACCTGAGAAGGACACCCTCGCGAAATCGGAGAGCAAGCTTGACAAGGGGACTACTTTGCTGCGCAGATCTCCACGGTTGAGGCAGAAGAAGGTAGGTCCAGCAACATTTGCAGGTGAAACCTTCTCGAGCGTTGCGCGCATGTGGCGAACCATTGGGCTGAGTTAAGGTACTACTCTATAAGCTCGAAAGGAGGACTCTAAGACTTAGATCGCACAGTTTATGGCACTTGGAGCAGTTCGAACCCACCTGGAGTACGTTTTGAGTTTGCTGCTAACTTTTTCACCGTGTGCGCTCCCAAATCCTGCTTTCTACCGTAAGGGAGAAGCAGGTCCACAGTGTAGAGATCTTGCCGTTCGCAACAGCAGATCTCTGCATTCCCACCCTCCTTGCATGAGCACAGCCTAGCGAGCGACGCGCTAGCTTGTGTGAAGAGGAGGGTGGGCCACCCCCAACCCACGGGGTGGGTGGGTTTAGGAGATTTCGCTGATTTCGCTCAGAAAACGCAATAAAAATCTTAAAGCTTATTGGTGCAGCCTTTCCTTTCCAGTGACTTTTCTTAGCAAATTAGAAGAAATGCAACCGCTAGCAATGTAGCGCGGCCTCTACAGGCTCGGGCAAGACGACGCCCTGGACCTGCTCAACAAGTGAGGAGGGCTCACCAAGCTTGAGTGCATTGCCGAGTTCTATGGCTGTTGGCAACTGTCAAGTTTTCGCCCAGCGCTATCA
>CDFF01071605.1:17641-32223 GCA_000826265.1 Acanthamoeba culbertsoni
ATCACAGAACGTGTTCTTCCTTGAGCGCGGCAACGCTGTTCAACTCAACGACAGGTACGATGTTCACACGACCGACGTTGTGCAGGGATAGGAAACTCTGGACCGAGGGGGGTGGGAGATGGGAGGAGGGTGGGAGAAAGGAAGGTGCTGTGTTTTGAGTAGACGGCGAGAGTAGTCTTCGGCAACCTCAACCATAAATGCCTCATAAGCAGCTGCGTCATGTCATTGTTACGGACCCCTGGGTACTGTTCCCCCTCGAAATTCACCTCGTCCAGCTCATCCGATCCTCCGCGTCACTTGTCATAGTGGTGTGGTTTGTGCTGGATGCAGGGATGTCGTCATTGTCATCGACCTCAGTGACTCATGTGGGCAGCGTGATGGAGGTGCCAGATGAAGCAGCAAGCATGCGGATAGCTTCGGTGCTCTTCACCTTGGAGAGCTGTGGTAGTGTTGGACGTGGCCTTCATGCTGTGGCATGTGACAGACTGCTGTGCCATGATGGGTGTCACTGCAGCGTTTTCCGCTGCGTTTGGCTGCCTTCTCAAGTTCCTGCCTGGCTTCTTAAATGAGTCTGCGCTCAGCAATGGCCTCCTTCCCCACAAGTTCAACAGCCAATGCTCGTACGCTGAGAGTGTATGCGTTGTTCGTGGTGTGAAGGAATCTTGGTCCAGCAATTGGTTAATCAGACACTGATTCAAACCTTCCCACGGCCGTATAGAAAGTGGTTTCATTGGGCAGAGAAGATCACGAAACACCCTTTGTTTGTTCGCCCGATAACCCTTGTGATAGTCTGGTAAAGTTTAGGACCCCAACGGTTTCCAGCTTTCGGGAGAGACGAACCCAATCTGAAAAATTCGTTCAAGTACCATCCTGCCAGTGAGGGTCGACACCCAGCTCACCAAGCTCCTTCAAGCCGTCCACCCCACCGTCAACCCCAACATGGCCACCGGCGAGATCGAGGTTTACCAATCGGATCCTCAACGAGGCCGAAACCACTTCCTTCCCGTTGTACTCCCACGCCAGTTCCAATTTAAGTTCATCATTACCGATGAGTTGTAAAGCCGGGTGGCCTACGTGACTTATTCATCCAATCCCAACGAACAGAGCGTTTGGATTTGATTTTTATTTATTTAAACAGGGTTTAGTCGTTTTGCCGTCTGGCCAGCCACGCGAGCAACCACTTGAGATTGGTCAACATATACTTGAGAGCTTTGGTCCATGTTTCGATGTTCGAGATGCTATATTTGATCGACATCTCGCCGATCTTGTCGCGGTCCATTCTGTAGGGAAGGCGAAAGTGTTTGTCCTCACTCTCCGCGTAATCCGCCAGCTCCTTGAGGCACTGCAAGAAACCCAGCATCGCCTGTTTACGGGATTCATAACGCAACAACTCAGTTCCCGTTTAATACATCGTATATGACTTATTATTTCGCTTCGCAGCAGTGAATACCTTATCGTAGCGGCTGTACCAAAGTAACTTCGTAATAGCGTAATCATTTGTACCGAATCTGGCACGTTTGACAAATAGTATTATCTCTCTCCGCACACACACACACACACAATGACACTGAATGAAATTGGCGGCGGTGAGGATACAATTCGTATGTCGACTGGTCATCGATCTTGATGATTTTGGAATTGCTGCCCATCGGAACTAACCGGTACCTGCAGGGCACCTGTGGGTGTTAGAAATCAAATCCAAACAATATACACGGTATAATCATAGTGATACAACTCCTATGAACATGGATGTACGTGGAAAATTTGAAGTTGAGCTTCTTGGCTATCGTGTACAGCAGAAGGACCGCCTGACCCCATGCCGCGTTGATTTCATCCCAAGGCACCTTTTTTTTTTTTGTTGTTGTTGTTGTTGGTTAAATTGCATATTTATTTATTTATTTATTTATTTATTTATTTATTTTGTGTATATCATGAAGATCATTCCCTACCTGACGAGATGGCAGATCTCCCAATCGGAATCCGTTGATTGTGCCAAAATGTCCGTCGTGCCAGATGTGAAACGCGTCGTTGTAAAGGTTGGTCTTCTTCAACATTTCAAGCTGCTCGCCGGCGCGGTCCGTCGCCACGCGCACGGCTTCTCTCTCCTCTTGGAAGGCAGCCAACTTGCCCTGGAATTCCGTGTAGTTCTGCCAATAGCTGCAGGACGAGTCAAGAAGAGAAGAGATCACGACGTTGAGCTTCGCCAGAGTGACAAATGAAAAAGAAAGTGAAAGGAAAGGGAAAATGTGTACAGCTTCTCGATGTTCTGTAGCTTTTCCGTGTCTCTTTGGAGTTCTTCCTTCTCTTTCCGGATTCGCTTTCGCTCGTCTTCCAGATCGAGAAGTTGTTTCCTCATCGCTTCCTCCTCACCTTCCAACTAAGGGCCGAATACATGTGTGTGTGTGTGTGTGCGTGTGTGTGCGTGCGTGTGCGTGTGAGAGCGATACTCTCTTTTTTGTACAATAATCTAAAGGTAAGCATATCATAATAAAATCAATAATAACCTCGGATATTTCTTTCTCCAGCTCGTCGATATTCTGAAATTTAGATTCGTCTTCGTCAAGCTGCTTTATGTAATTGGCATAAGCTTGGTTCTCTAATTCCAAGTCTGTATATTTGTTTTGTTTTTGTTTTTTTTTTGTTTTTTTGTTTTTTTGTTTTTTTGTTTTTTTTTTGTGGTTAAAACCGAAAATAGGTTATGGAATAAGAATGCACCTTTTAACTGCTCCTCTAATTCGCCCAGTATTTTTTCTGTGCATTCTACGCACAGCGGATGGTCCACTCCCGTCTGAAAAGTTGCCAACAGTGATATTGGGGGGAGAGGAATGGCCGCAGTGAATCAGCGACAAAAATAAAGCATTGAGTAGAGACAAACAAAAAAAAAAAACACGAGAGTGCTGCTATACTTGATCCGACGCGTGTTGATAGATGTCGAAAACCTTCGATAGGACTGACCCGTTGGACATATTAGTGCGTAGCCGTCTGATGTGAAAGATGCCCACGTGAGCACGGACGTTAAGAAACCAAGGGAACTGAACATACTGACCGGCCTCCGTGAGTCCTGCGGTGTGGCGGGTCTGTCGCAGGAACGTTGTCTGCAGCCGTAATACGAATGTGGACACGAGTTCAGCCAATAGATAGTTTCCAAAAGGGTTCACGTACCACCAATAAGCTCAAAATCTGTCTCGGGTGTGGCCTCGAGGGAGTCGCTGTGGTACATATGGTGTTGTGGTGGTTTATTCTTAGGCGCTGATATAAGAAGACCATTAGGTGAATCGCGTAAGGTCATTCAAGCATCAAGAAATAGCTCAAAGTACCGTGGCCAATGAAAGCATCGATTGTGGCATCAAGGTCCTTCATGTTTTTGAGATTTTCTCTTATGGACGGATCCACTTCTAGCGGCTTTTTACATCGCTTGCATACAAACTCGTGCACGCTCGAGGGTAACATGCTTAGTGTTTGTTCAGCGATCTTGAATTTCTTTATGCTAGTTTTCTTTTCCACAGGGTATAAACAGAAATTGGAACAGAAACGACAAGTAAATGAATTGCTGCCGACCTCATGTAGCGCGTTTTTGGTTCGTTTCGCCTGCGTTTGAGGGCTTAAAAAGAGCCAACGTGCTGTCCTTCTTCTCCAGTGCCAGCCGCAAGCCACACAAACCACATACCCTTACAAACATACCCTACACCAACATGTCCTCGGACAACACTACTACTACCACTCCCGAAGTTGCTGTCTCTCCTGCTGAAAGCGGAGAAGAAGCCTTCGTGCTACAACCTCCTGGTCTCGCTAAGTCTGCTCTTACTGGAAGCGAAAGCGAAAGCGAAAGCGCTGCTCTATCGGAGACTCCTTCTCAAGTTGAGCCTGTGACTATTCAGGACGAGGGCGCATCCTCTCAGAACGACGAAGAGGGCCTCACAGGCAAGAGGAAGCGCGAGGAAGACCGGGATCCGTCCTCCTCGTCCCCCGGACCTGAGGAAGCGTTTGCCCAGTCGTCCGAGGAGGATGACCTCGACTCCAGAGGAGGCCAGGACGATGATGAGAGCGGCAACAGTGACACCGAGCGCATGGCCAAGAGGAGGCGCCCCACAGATCATCCCATTCAAGACTCCAACGAGAATGAGAGCGGCCCCACGCTCGATGATGGTCATGCTCTACCCGACCCGCTAGAACCCGTTAAGGAACAGTCGCAGCAGGAGGCCACTGCACCGGCACAGGGCGGCCTGGAAGAACCTACCACGACCAACGGGCTGCTTGCCTCACAGACGGTTCTGTCGGAGAAGATACTCGCTGCAGAGAACAACGAGAGCCGTGCCACCGTCGCTGTCGAGGAGTGAGCCATCTCTGCGTCCTCTTTTACCTCGCTAGTCGCCCCTGCTCTTTCTTTCTCTCGCGACGGCCAGCTTCGTGCTCCTCTATTTTGTAACAGTATGCCTTACGCCTTGCCAAGCGTGGAGGTGCTGGGCGCTACATATTGTAGTGTTTTGTTTTGGAATACATGTGACTTCTCCCTTCATTAGCCTGAATCCCTCGCGGCCTTCGCTTTCCCTTTTCGTGGTTTGCTAGCTCGCTGCTCAGCCTCTGGGTTGTCCTGAGCATCTTGTTGTCTCCCTTTTCTTTCCCTCCGCCCGGCTGCAGTCTTGGTTTGTTCCTTCGGCTGCCCATTGCGTGCTTGGCTTGTGTTGGTTCTTGCTGCTGGCGCGTTGGTCTCGGCAACTTTCTCTTCTTCGTCCTCACGATCCCTGACTTCAGTCTGACGGCTTACTGTTGCCTGGGGAAGGGGCCTTCTACTCGAGGCTCGCGAGCAGAGCTCTTGGAGTTCGGAGCGAAGACGATCAAACATTGGCCGATAGAGGCTATTGTAGTGCCCCCAATCGCGCTCATGGTCGATCTTCATCTGGGTAAAGTAATGCTGAGCTGCGTGGAAGCGAGACATATGCCCGTCACGAGCGAGCTCCACGGAAAGAAGCATCAGACGGAGGGCATGGACGATGGTCTTCTTGCCGCGTTCGACGTTGCCCTTCTCCATGTACTTCTGCGCCATTCGCCAGTCTCGGGTTGTCTCCTCATCGATGGAAGCGAACAGCTGAGATGGGCGAAGCTGGAATGAGGCCCGGAGACCTTCAACGAAGGACGTCGCGGAAGACGAAGCTGATTGTTGGGAGGGAGCTTTCTTGGAGGCTCTAGCGAGGCCGACGTCCTTCCAACGGTATTCACTCGGCAGCCACAAGCACAGGAGCTCATAGAACTCATGCTGTTGCTCGACTCGCTTCCTGAACTCCTCAAAGTGAACCACCGACGCATCGATTTCGCTGTTATGCAGAGTCGTGTGCGGGGCGAGCTTCGTGTTACTGTGCACAATAATAAAGTCGTAGTCACTATCGTAGGTTGCCGAACCCCATAGGCGACTGCCCACGAGGAACACCGCGATTACTTCCTCTTCGGAAAGCCGTAGCCGCTTCACCACCGAGGAGGCTGTGAGATGAGACGCCGACATGAGGTTGCGCATAGTCTCCTCTATCTCCGCTAGCTCCTCTGTCTTGCAACGCTCCATCTCTCACACGAAGCTGCCTTCATCGTCAGTTAATTTCTCATTTTCTTGTTTTCCTTCTCTTCACGGAACTGGCTCTTTGCAAAGAAAATGAGCAGAATATTGGTATCCGAGGAACTGGACGCTAACATTTTGATGGTAGGTTCTACGCTTATTTACTATGCAGCAAAAGGTGGTACCACCTAAGCAAAAATAATTAGCCTACCAGAAACAAACGTGAAAGGGAAATTCCTCCGACGTACGTAGGGAGATCTCGCAAGTAACAATCCGGCTCCGCCGGAACATTCGCTTAGCTCTGTAAGTGGTAGGCTTCCAAAGGCCGACTGAGCCTGGACTCCTACTCTTCCATGACCTGCATTGAATTGCGACAGAATAATAAAAAAGCGGCATGCGTTTCTAATCGGCTCCGCCTGAGAGCTTTTCTTCCTGAGATCATTCCTGTCTGGGTTGAAGGCCTCTGTTCCTCCATCAAGGTAAGATGAGTTGCTCAATACAGTCATGGATGGTTTGAGGAGTGACTAGGTCGGGAACAAGCTGCAAGATGGCCACAATCCTATAAGAAGGGTCGCTAGGTTCATGCTGATAGGATGTGGCTCTGCTCAGGGTTAAGAGAAACCGATGAAACGAATGGGAGGTAGAGAGCTTCGAGCAGCTTTCCAGAAAAGGAAAGAGATAACACCGAACCGATAGAAAATAATTTCCTTGATTTCTGAACTAATCGTTCGAACATCACCACCCCAACCCACTCTCGTTTTCTCGTACTAGGGTGCTGCGATTGTCGATCATCCCCAAGACGCAACAACTTGCTCGGCACCCAAAGTCGTTCACTCCCTTCCATCGTTAGAGAGCGTCTCGCATCGGGCTGCTCGTAAACGGGGTTTCCCTGTCGTATCAAAGTAACGGACAATTCAGAAGGTAACATTTTTTCCTCGAACCATAAAAGAAAAACTCTCTCCTTTCCCGCCAAAAAAAATAATTGTTCTTCTTTCGCCGGACCATCATCTCATACTGGTGCCTGAGACGCAATGTTCTACTCTCAGTTTGTGCTGGCCAAGAAAGGACCACTTGGCAAAGTATGGCTAGCTGCGCATTGGGATCGCAAGCTCACTAAGGCTGAAATTTATAAAACCGATATTTTCGAGTCCGTGGGTGCGGTATCAGGCCTTTCAATAATCCCCTCAAAAACAACCTGACAATTTCTTCCATATTTAGAGACCATTATGCACCCTAAGGTGCCCATGGCCCTTCGTATGTCTGGCCATCTCTTGCTGGGCGTCGTCCGCATCTATTCAAGAAAAGTGAAATATTTGATGTCGGACTGTAGCGACGCTCTTGTGAAAATCAAAATGGTTTGTTCTTGCCCTTCAAATATATTATATAGGTATTTTACGGATTTAATAATGTATGTTTTTCGAAGGCCTTCCGGCCAGGGGCAGTGGATTTGCCAACCGAGTCGGCGGTTGCTCCCCTGGCCACTATTACGCTGCCTGAGACCTTCGGTGAATACGATATCACCTTGCCCACCGCTGAGATCGAGTAGAGCCCCCCCCCCTCCTCTATCCATCTCCACCCACTTCTTGGCTCACCACTTTGTTACTCCTCTCAGACTGCCGAGCGAAGAGGATCTTCTGAGCGCCAATAGGGTCGCGCATAGGATCTCCATCACTCTTCACCAGGACACCGGCGGCATGGAGACCCTCACCCCAGGCACTCAGCTCACCTCTGGTAAGTAGCACTACTGCGGGCGAGTCCCTTGCCGCCGTGCAGTCTCTTCTCACGCAGCTTTCTCTGCTTGTAGAGGAGCTCTTCCAGATGCTGCAGCACGAAGAGGAGGAGCCCATGGACATCATCGGCCGACTGAGCAGGCCTGAGACGCCCGACCTCGGCCGAGCCGGTGAAGGAATCGAACCCGGCATCTCTCCGGCGCAGATCGGCGACGGCCGCTTCGATGACACGTACGCGCGAACCGGCCTCACTCCTTCCCCCGCCCCGCCCCGCCCCGCCCCCTTCCCCTAAGTAGGCGTGAACCTGTTGGTGTGCAGTGACTTTCCCGAGATGCCCGACGAGTCGCTCCTGGCGCCCGATCTGGGTGGCCCCGGCGAGATTTCCGCGATCCTGCCTGAAGAGGCTGCGGCCCCTGTCACACCCATCCCTGGCCGGCCGAGCGAGGTCGGCCTTCCCATCCCTCAGATCAGCAGTACGCTTGAACCTTCGCCTTCCCCTTTGCTGCGTTTATTCACCGCCCGCTCGACGCATACGGCAGTTGAGAAGCCTGGTCTGGCGAGGATGCCTCCCCCCGAGGCCATCGGCGAGTCGCCCAAGCGCGGTGAGAAGAGGAAACTTGTGACCGCCGATACCGAAACCTCGTTTACCTCTGCGTTCGTCCTCCTCTCCGTATCCTCCCTTACCTCTTTAACTGAATCCTTATCCGTTGCAGGAGGATGAGGAGGCAGATGGAGAACACGAGGCCCATCGTTCGCGACCTCGACCCGGCGCCGCCCACTAAGCGGGCCATGCTCAGGCGGGAAGCCGAGCGCAGACTCCCCGCTGAGGCCCTTACCGCCCCCGCTAATGCCGGTAACGTATTCGCAAAACGTTTCGTCCCCCCTCCCATATGGTGAAGTGTAGCCTCACCCCGGATGCTTCTGTACGCGCGCGTACAGAACTGGCCGACTGTCCGGAGCTGATGGCCCTCTTTTCGCGCACGATGACGACTGAGGTGGTCGAGGAGGAGGAGATGCCGCCGGAGGCGCCTATCACGCCGATGCCCACGACCCCTCTCCCGCCTACGGAAATCACAGGCCCGGCCGTGTCGCCCATACCCGAGGATCTGGGCGTGCACGACATTACCGACATTCCGCCGCCTGATATCAGCGCCTTCGATCAGGAGGAGCCCAGCGTGATCGATCAGGCCGCCGAGGAGGAGCGAATGGATCAAGCAGAGCGGGAGCGTGAGGAGCGTGAGGAGGAGCTTGTGCCCGTCGAGAGCTGGAGCGAAAGGTAACGCCGCCGGGGCGAGAACAACGCCTTTGGTGAGGTTTCGCTGTTCATCGCTCGGGTGGACTTACGCTCGTTGCTTTACATTGCAACATAGGACGTTACGCATGCAGCGCTTCCTGGGAAGGACGTTTGCCAAGGACCCCACGATCAAGGAGCTCAGCTTCAAGGGGGTATGCATATATATATATAACTATATATTTCTATTCTACGCCTGTGGGTGATAATGTTTTCTCCGGTGAGCTGACACCGCATTGGCCCACAGCTCGTGGCGGGGCAGCCCAAGAAGGTCGTTGCCGGTACCTTCTTCGAGTTCCTCGTGCTCAAGACAAGGAACCGCATCGACCTTCGACAGGAAGAGCCCTATGGCGACATCCTCGTTAGCAAAACGGTGCGTTGCCTCTCCGCCTCGCCCTCTCTAAATTCTTCGAATTCTTTCTTTTTCCTGGTCTGTCTCTGATTTGATTGCTCTGTGCAGCCCAAGTTCGATAGCATGAGCACGACGCCCAGGAGGCCCACGACCCCGGCCGCCGGCCCGCTCACACCCGCCCCCACCGTCACCACCGAAGCTTAGTCATGGCCGAAGAGGGGGAAAGGGGAGAAGTTTGCAAACAAGCAGGCAGTAGAGTTTCTTGAACGCGGAGTGTAGCATAAGTGAGGCCAGAGAAAGAGAGCGAGAGTAAGTCACGCAGAATATGGTTTGGGTAGTGTGCTTGGGCAGTGGCCCCCGTTTTATTTATATTGATACTCGGCGTGCGCAGTTGTGCCGTTTGGCGGCGCAAAATCACAAAGAGGCTTGATCAAGGCGCGAAGGTCAATTAGTCGGCTTTCGCTTGCGGCTTCTTGCCCTTCTTTACGCCGGCGCTCTTCTCGGCGCCAGTGGCTGGTGCTGCTGGTGGAAGAGATTTTGGTGGGACCGGAACGAATCCGTCTAGTTAACAAATGAGGGTCTAAAAAGCAAAATCGAGTGTCAAACACCAATTCATACCCTTAGCAATTTTTCGCTGAGCAGCTTGGAGCTTCTTCACCTTTGCGAACTCGATGTACGTCCAAATGAGCATGCCGATGGCGGTAATTGGCAACAGCGTGTCGAGCGCGGGAACGACGCCGAACAATATGAACCACGTCATGAAGAGGAGAGACGCAGGAATGGAGTAGATTACGAGGGCCTTGTGCACCATTTTGTGTAGCTACGTTGTCGCGCGAGCCAACAGGAAAAATAGGGAAAAACAAGAATAACAACAATAAACCCTCAACTATGGCAGAAGACCTGTTTGGAGAGAAGCAGACCGAGTCCGTCACGTATGGCCAGTGGGGACAGCGCATCGAGCCTCAACAGAGCGTGCCACTAAAGGACGGTTCTGCCACCATTACCATTGATCAAAACTACAAGGTTCCTGAGCCCAACCATGATGAACGTTAACGAGTCCTCACTAACCCCTCAAACCAAGGGAGTGGGCGAACTGGGCACTCGGGTATGGAACGGAGGGCTGGTGCTTGGTAGATACATCGAGCGACTTGGTGCGTGCTTCTTTGAGGGCAAGTCCTGCATCGAGCTCGGTAGTGGCACAGGCCTCACCGGCATCATCGCCGCCAAGGTAAATGGACTGCTGAAATGTAGAGAGGCCAATTGGACTCAACACAAGAGTCGGCTATGCAGATAGGGGCCAATATCCTGTTGACTGACAAACAAGCTCTGCTGCCACTCATCAACCACAACATTAAAAAGAACCTCAACGAAGAGGAGAGGAAGCGTATTCGCACCGATACGCTGATGTGGGGGACAGGTAAATAGGTTTTTCATGAAAGTCCCTTGCTTGCTCTTTTACGGTTCAGCTCTGTATCGCCAGGCAACCCTTTTGGCGCGGGCTTCGACCTCATTCTGGGTGCTGACCTGACCTACGATTTTGAGGACCTGCCGCCGTTGATCGAAACCTTCAACGCGCTCTCGCACTCGGGTATGCTTGGACTTCTTTCTTCTCTTGTCTTCTCTAACCATCACTTTGTCAGGAGGAGACAAACACACAGATATACTACTGGCCTACGGTGCGCAAAACGAACTTAAAGGAACCTGTCATGCTCGCAATGCGCTCACATGTTCATTTTCATGCTCGCCATGCAGGCAAGGAACGAGCAGCAATCGAACCCTTCTTGGGTCAGGTGAAAAAAGATTGGGAGGTCACTTTTGTGCCCGACGAACACCTGGACGACCGGGACGTCACCTTCCCCACCTTCACCATAGGCATCATGCACCTCACGAGAAAATGAGAACTGCCCATTAAAGCCCCTCATCGTCATCATCACCCATCATCATCCATCATTATCATCATCGACACCACCATTTCCACTCCTGTCGTTTATTCAACACGGACGGGCCCATTGCAAAAGCTAGGCCAGTTACGCCAATCGTTGGTGGTAATAAAACGAGATGTCACCTTTGTCAAAGTAGTACGTCAAACTGGATTTATCTACTATTGGACCCGATCAAATAGCCACTATTTGCGTGGTGGTGGAAACGTCCGTATCACAGAGGATCATAGCCGCTGCCGCTCGGCGGCGGGTCTCGCTTGGAGTAAAACGGTTTTAAACACACATCCTTCTGCAGTTTCCTGAACACGGCCTCGCCCGTGGTCGGGTTCGTCGAAAGCTGCAGCAGGAAACGGAACTGCGGACACTCGCCCAAGAAGTCCGGCAACGTCTTCTTAGCACCTACCGAAGTCCCACATGCGTGTGTGTGTGTGTGTTCGCGGAGAGTTTTTGGTTAAAATTGTCTTTTTTTTTGTTAGTATTTGTGCTTGTAAACTTGCTTACCGGCCGTATCGGATTTTTGCACGAGGTAGTGTTTGATTTTGTGAGGTTTCTCCATTCCTACGTAGGCGATGGCGAACTGGCCCGAGTGCCGCTCCGAAAACCTACCACAATCGAAACCCATGTAGAATTAATAATATTTCTTGACATACTTCTTAAATATTGATGAATAATTAAATTAAACAGTGTTTGTTCATGAATTATTAATTTTTCTATTTATTTATTTATTTATTTATTTATTTAATCGTACCGCAGTAAGAAGGTGCCGGACTCTTGGCCATTCAACGCGTTATTTACATCCACTCTCGTCAAAAACCCGTAAATCAACCTTTACCAGGCCAAAGCAAAATAAAAGCAAAATAGAGGCGGCCAATCACAATTAGTCGGTGGATAAGGGGGATGCATTCGGCCAATCGGAGCGGCGTACCCCTGCTGCCATAGGCTGGCGATGTGGCGCTGGTAGCGCAGAATCTGAAGGTTTTTACCAAACCACATCCAAAAGGCGTCAAAGTCCTTCTGCGAAATCAGGTCCTTCCCTCCTGATTCATTAAAATCAATAAATCAATAAATAAAGAAAAATGAATAAAATAAATTTATTCATAATATATATATACATATATATTATAAATAAGTACCGAAAAACTTGGCTCTCATGTACTTGAGGTCGTAGCCTGACATGCAGCGTGCGGGTCGCACCGGGTCCTGCTTTGTCGCTTTCAGCACGTGTCGTTGCAGTGCGTTCGCGAACTGCGGCCACGTGATCTCCAACTACAGCATCATCATCATCATCATCACCACCACCACCATCGTCATCGTCATCATCGTCATCGTCAAGAAGAAACAAACATCAGCCGGCCGATCTCCATTCTACCAGAGCCTCGTCTCGCCGAGAGAGAGGAGAGAATGGGAGAGAATTGGGGGGGAGGGGTAGACACAGCATGCGTGTTCTCACCTGTCCGTCGAAGGCGTCGCGTTTGAGGAGGGAGCCGGCGGAGCCCTGCCACTGGATCTCGTTGGTGATGACGACAAAGTGTCGCGAGGCCTCGCTTTCGACGGTGGCCGTGATGGCGGTGTCGCCGTGGCCCACCTGCAGCTGCATGGAGAACTTGATGGTCACGGAGCTCTTCCGGGTGCCCATGTTGAACTTGACTGGGAACTGCGCAATGTGCGTCACCGGGTCGAGATGCTGCACGCACGCCCCGAGCGCCTTCTCCACGTCTTCGCCCTTCACCTGATGCGAGTCGATTATCTGCTCATCACACACACACACACATAAACACACAAATAAACACACACATAAACACACACGGTCACATATGGGCACACAGGTACAGCAAATAGGATTTATTTGGAGGGGAGAGGAGGGGGGAGGAACCATGGAAGCCTTGACGGGGCCGTAGTTGGTGATGTCGACAGCCGACCCGGTGAAGAGCTGCACCTGGAGGTTCTGCTCGGACAGTTCCTTGCTCTTGGTGATCACCATCGGGAATGGCTGCTTGAGGATGGCCAGCGACGCGATGCTTCACATCGTTGCAAGCAGAGCAGTAAGGGTTGCAAGCAGAGCAGGAAGGAATGTGGGTGAGAAAAAAAAATGATCTTCTAAATTCCGAGAATTTCTGAGAAACGCCGGCGAATCGATAGACTTAAAAAAAAAAAAACAACAACAACAACAACAACAACAAGAAGCAACAACAACAACAACAGCAACAAGCAACAACAACGACCAACCCGCTACGCGTACACGACCACAGCGGATGGAAGATGGATGCAGAGAGGGGAGGTAGTCAACGTACCAGCGTGGGGCGGGGGGCTGAAGGAGGAGCTGCAGCTCGCGCATGTAGAGTTCAAGCTGTTGGAGCTGAAGCTCGAGCTCCTGCCTCAGGAAGGTGTACTTGTGGAGGTCTTGCGGCTCCAGCACAAACGAGCGGTTGATGCGGTGGAGAAGCTGGAGCTCCTCTTCGATCTTCTGCTTGAGCTGCTTCTGCTCGAGGTCGATCTGCTTGAAGGCGTTCATCTCCGGCTGGTGCATCAGCTGCCTCTGGACGTGGCGCATCTTGTCCAGCTGCTCCTTGTGCTGCTGTTGAAGCTGATGCACCTGCAGCAGCTGCTGATGCGCCTGGTTCACGGTGCCGGGTAGCACGGATGAGGAAGAGGAAGAGGGCGAGGGCGACTGAGGGAAAAGAGCCATGGCCGTGGCGGCCGCGGTGGAGTGAAGGCTGGGCGCGCCGGATGCGAAGGAATG
Source organism: Acanthamoeba culbertsoni (assembly GCA_000826265.1). NCBI lineage: Eukaryota > Discosea > Longamoebia > Acanthamoebidae > Acanthamoeba > Acanthamoeba culbertsoni. Next base: position 31,240 of record CDFF01071605.1, read on the forward strand.
GGAGGGGGCGGGACGAGGTGCGGGCAGAGGCTGAGCATAGAGCCGCGGCGGATCGCCAGCGGAGGAGGAGGAGGAGGGGGATGATGTGGACGACAACAACGACGACGACGACGACGGAGAGGCCATCACCATCGCGTTCGGCATGGAGGACGAAGATGGCGATGGCGAGGGGGACGGCAGCGAAGAGGGGGAAGAGGGGGAGGGCAGAGGCTGGTACTGATTATAGAGCATGGGCTCGTGCTTGCGCTTCTTCATGGCGCTGCCCTCGCTCTCAAAGATGGAGGGCATGGTGGGCGGGGTGAGGCCCTCAAGCTTCACCTCGGCCAGGCCCAGTTGATCGAGCAGCGTCGCTCCATCGGCTCCGGCGGCGGCGCCATCATCGTCGCCGCCCAGACCGAAGGTCTCATAGTCACCGCCGAGTACCATTTCGAGTCCCTCGCTGGAGGTGGTGAGGCTGTCCAAGTTGGCATAGTCGCTGCTGTGCATTGTGACCATGCCACCATGGTGGGAAATGGGACTGTACGTGGGGGGCGAGCTCGAATGCGAGAGGGCGGGCTCAAGCGGAAACGGGCGCATCAGAGAAGAAGGATCCATAGTCCCCGCAGGGGGGTCGTTACCGCCATCATTGCCACCACCGAAAGAAAAGAAGGTGGACGAGGTGCTTTGGGTAAGACTCATCAGCTCGTTTCCCGGCCTTGAGAAGCACACACACACAAACACAAAAAGAAATCTTTAATAAATGAAGCTTCACAAACGAAATCACGAGCATTTCCTTAAATAATGAGCGTGAGTTAAAGTACGTACATGTCGAAAAATTCGAGCAAGTCCTGAGAGGTCATGAGCTGATTTGGATTGTCCATGGTGGCCGAAATGTGTCCCAAACCATATACAAATAAAACTGAATTGGGTCTAGAAACACCACCCCGAATCTGTGGCCTGAAGCTATGAGAAGTATGAAGAGAGAAAATAAAGGGAAATAACGGG